>JALIZH010029450.1:0-29534 GCA_030522465.1 Rhipicephalus appendiculatus | reverse complement strand
TATCAGTGCAGTGTGTATTCCTGTAATCTGACTTTCTGTTTACCGGCCACAAGTTCGGCCAAATAAACAGTTTCATTTTGGACCTACTGACATCTGCCTTCGTCGACGTCACGACCACATGACATCTGGTGGAGGTGCTTCACGGCCCATGCACCGAACGCCCCCTCAAGCCGTGAACCCAGCCCACGTTGCGAAGAAGACACCGACACCATCAGTGACAGTCGAGCCAGCCGCAGGCTGAAAGGACTCCCCCCGCAGCACGGACTCCTACCGGACAAGTCAAAAGCCACGGTGACGAAGACGACAGGGACAATGACAGCCGCTGTGTCCCCAGCAACGATCGTGATCCAGCCACCGAGAGAGCCGCCGACTTTCCATGGATCGCCAAGTGAGGACCCTGAGACCTGGCTAGAAACGTACGAACGCGTCGCGACTATGAACAACTGGGACTCGGACGAAAAACTGCGACGCGCCTACTTCTACCTCGAAGACGCCGCGAGGACGTGGTTCGAGAACCGGGAGTCCACGCTTCGAACATGGGACCTCTTTCGCGGCGCTTTCTTGGAGACGTTCGCGAGCGTCGTCCGAAAGGAAAGGGCCGCCGCCTTACTGGACACACGAGTGCAGCTCCCGAATGAGAGCGTCACCATCTTTACGGAGGAGATGACGCGGCTTTTCTGGCACGCCGACGCTGACATGCCCGAGGAAAAAAGGTTCGGTTCCTCATGAGAGAAGTAAAGGAAGAACTTTTTGCCGGACTTGTGCGCAACCCCCGAAGACGGTCTCAGAATTCGTTTCGGAGGCCACAACCATCGAGAAAGCGCTAGAACTCCGCAACAGGCAATACAACCGCCGCCTGCCTACGTCGAGCTACGCGGATGTTCAAGCGCTGAAAGCCGACGACCTACGAGAAACGATCCGAGCGATCGTTCGAGAGGAACTGCGCAAGCTATTACCCTCGCCCCAGCCTCAAGTGGACTCGATCGCCGACATTGTTCGTGACGAAGTCCAGCAAGCGTTGGGAATTCCCGAACAAACACAGCCCCAGCCGCAGCCCGACGCTACGCACCCTCTCAACGCCCCCGTCAGGACGCCGCACAGCAGCACTACCGTCGCCAGACGCCGCCGCCACCACCACCGCCGCCATCTCGCCCGTCTGCCGGCCAGCGGTACACGCCGAGGAAGACCGACATCTGGCGAGCCCCCCGACCACCGTCCACTCTGCTACCATTGCGGAGAAGCCGGCCACACGTACCGCCGATGCCAGTACCGACAGATGGGGCTACGGGGGATTCGCCGTCAACGCGCCGCGTCCGCAGCCAGGCGAACGGCCTCGCGACATCGACGACTACCTCACTGGAACACAGTGGCAAGAACGACGACCTTCCCGATCGCCGTCGCCCGGCCGCTACATGTCACCGCACCGCCGGCAGTACAACGGCCCAAACCAGGGCCGGTCGCCTAGCCCGTATCCGGGAAACTGAAGGCAGCAACCGATGGAGGTGCGGTTGCTGTACGACGAAATGCCGAAGATCCTCCGCGGCCGCCGACGACGACAACGCGAGGAAACCAGGAGAATACGACGCGAAGCAGTAGAAGCCCTGCCGACGAAACGTCGCGGACCGACGAAGACGTGACGACACAACAAGGAAAGAGCGCAACAAATCGACGTAGCCGTGATCCGACGCCGCGACCCAACCGCAACGGACGACGACGAACCAGCGACCTCGACGTAATATTCGATGGTCACTACGTCACCGCTCTCGTCGACACTGGAGCCGACTATTCCGTCGTCGGTGGGCCTTTTGCGACGAAGTTGAAGAAAGTGAAGACTGCTTGGCAAGGCCCTGAAATCCGTACCGCTGGGGGCCATCTAATAACGCCAGCCGGTGGTTGCACATCAAGAGTCACCATCAATAACCGGACCTATCCAGCCAGCTTTCTAATTCTACAACACTGCTCCAGGGACGTAATACTTGGGATGGACTTCCTAAGTAAACACGGCGCCGTCATCGACCTAAGGTCTGAGTCGATTACACTAACCCCAGAAAAAGCGCTGCCTACCCAGACGACGCCAGGGAGCCACGCACTGAACGTGATAGAAGAGCACGTCACCGTTCCGCCTCTCTCTAGCGTCATTATTTCCGTCGGCACCGAAAAACCCGCAGACTTCGAAGGCGTCATCGAGGGTGATCAGCACCTGCTTGTAAACCGTTAGATTTGCGTCGCACGAGGCATCGCCGAGTTGCGTGAAGGGAAAGCAACAGTGATGCTTACGAAATTCAGCAACGAATACAAGCACGTGAGCAAAGGCACGACCGTCGCCTACGTCGAAGACATTGTGGAAACCAGCGACGCCCTCGCCGAGTTTACCGAACATGCTCCGACGAACCAAGCTCATCAACTAACTTTCGACGTCAATCCGAGCCTTCTGACGCATAAACAAGAACAGCTCAAAACCCTGCTCCTGCAATACAAGGATTGCTTTTCGTCGTCGTCCAGAGTTCGACAGACACCAGTCGCACAACACCGCATCATAACAGAGGAAAGTTCCAGGCCACTACGTCAGAGCCCGTACAGAGTTTCAACGAGGGAACGCGAAGCAATAAAGAAACAAGTCGACGAAATGCTACGCGACGACATCATCCAGCCTTCAAAGAGTCCGTGGGCGTCAACCGTGGTGTTAGTGAAGAAAAAGGACGGAACCCTACGCTTCTGCGTCGATTATCGCCGCCTGAACAAAATAACGAAGAAGGACGTGTACCCTCTCCCACGGATAGACGACGCCCTCGATCGGCTCGACAACGCGAGGTACTTTTCGTCGATGGACCTCAAGACCGGCTATTGGCAAATTGAAGTCGACGAGAGAGACCGAGAAAAGACCGCGTTTATAACACCAGACGGCCTCTTCGAGTTCAAGGTCATGCCCTTTGGTCTTTGCTCGGCGCCTGCGACTTTCCAACGGGTTATGGACACAGTACTGGCAGGATTGAAGTGGCAGACTTGCCTGGTGTACCTGGACGACGTCATTATGTTTGCTTCAAACTTTGGCGAACAACTCCGGCGACTTGACGCAGTACTTCAAGCAATCAAGACCTCCGGCCTCACCTTGAAGCCTGAAAAGTGCCGCTTCGCATACGAGGAGCTCTTGTTCTTGGGTCACGTGATCAGCAAGTCCGGAGTACGCCCCGATCCTCAAAAGACAGCCGCCATCGCTACATTCCCGCCACCCGCCGACAAGAAGGCCGTCCGTCGATTTCTCGGCCTGTGCGCCTATTACAGGCGGTTCGTCAAAAATTTTGCCCGCATCGCCGAGCCACTGACTAACCTTACCAGAACCGACGTCGAGTTCAAGTGGGATACACCGCAAGAGGAGGCATTTCAAGAACTAAAACGACGCCTGCAAACGCCTCCGTTACTTGCGCATTTCGACGAACACGGCGAAACAGAAGTGCACACCGATGCAAGCAGCGTGGGACTCGGCGCCGTCCTTGTGCAGAAGACGGACGGACTGGAAAGGGTTATCAGTTATGCTAGCCGGTCGCTATCCAAGGCAGAGGCCAACTATTCAACAACAGAAAAAGAGTGCCTCGCCATCATCTGGGCTACGTCGAAGTTTCGCCCCTACCTCACGGCAGGCCCTTCAAAGTTGTGAGCGACCACCACGCCTTGTGTTGGCTAGCTAACTTGAAAGACCCTTCAGGTCGTCTCGCAAGATGGAGTCTCAGACTTCAAGAATTCGACGTTACCGTCGTTTACAAGTCCGGACGAAAGCATTCTGACGCCGACTGCTTGTCTCGCGCCCCCGTCGACCCGCCGCCACAGGACGACCTTAATGATGACTGCTTCTTGGGAACCACAAGCGCCGATGACTTCGCTGAACGACAACGAGCCGATCCGGAACTCAATGGCCTTATAGAATACCTCGAGGGCAAGGCCACCATGGCTCCAAAGGTATTCAGACGAGGACTGGAGTCGTTTTTCTTGCGCAACGGCATTCTCCTAAAGAAAAACTTCTCGCCACTTCGGGCCGACTCCCTCCTCGTAGTACCTTCAGCGTTACGTCCCGAAGTTCTGGACGCTCTGCATGACGACCCGACGGCTGGACATCTTGGATTTTCTCGTACGCTCGCGAGGATACAAGAAAAGTACTACTGGCCTCGCCTCACTGCCGACGTCACCCACTACGTGAAGACCTGCCAAGATTGTCAACGACGAAAGACACCACCCACTAGGCCAGCCGGACTTCTGCAACCCATCGAGCCACCTCGCCGATCGTTCCAACAAATCGGCATGGACTTACTGGGGCCGTTCCCGACGTCGAATTCCGGAAACAAATGGATCGTCGTAGCAACGGACTACCTCACCCGCTACGCCGAGACAAGGGCGCTGCCCAAGGGCAGTGCAGCCGAGGTAGCAAAGTTCTTCGTCGAGAACATCGTACTGCGTCATGGCGCCCCAGAGGTCCTCATTACCGACAGAGGTACGGCCTTTACAGCGGACCTAACGCAGGCGATCCTGAGGTACAGCCAAACAAGTCACCGCCGGACCACCGCCTACCACCCGCAGACCAATGGCCTCACCGAGCGTCTAAATAAGACCATCGCCGATATGCTGGCCATGTACGTCGACGTCGAGCACAAGACGTGGGATGCCATCCTTCCGTATGTAACCTTTGCATACAACACGGCGGTACAAGAAACGACGCAGATGACGCCGTATGGATTGGTCTACGGAAGGACCCCGGCAACGACGCTCGACGCCATGTTGCCCAATGTCTGCGACGAGGAAAACGTCGACGTCACCGTGTATCTTCAGCGCGCCGAAGAAGCCAGACAACTCGCCTGTATGCGCATCCAGAGCCAGCAAAAGACCGACAGCCGTCGCTACAACCTTCGAAGACGCCACATGGAATACCGACCCGGTGACCGTGTATGGGTCTGGACGCCAGTTCGCCGACGGGGACTTAGCGAGAAGCTTCTTCGACGATACTTCGGACCCTACAGGGTACTTCGACGTCTCGGCGCACTCGACTATGAGGTTATCCCTGACGGCATTACGAAATCTCAGCGGCGCCGAGCGCGACCTGAAGTCTTCCATGTCGTGCGCCTCAAGCCGTATTACGCGCGTTAGTGAACCTGAAGACTGTAATTTTTTGCTTTATTATTGTACTTTCGTGCTTGTGCTTATTGTTGTTATTTATTGTTGCATGAATCCCCCCCCCCCGTGTTCTGTTTTAAGCATCGGGACGATGCTTTTTCAGAGGGGGGCATTGTCACGCGCGTTTTGTATTATACTTGTGCTGTATTCGGTTTACGCCCACAAAGACTGTAAGCAATGCTCCGCGCAAACCGCGCCTCATTTTTCTAGAAGCTTCGCGTTTATTGTAGATCGTTGGGTTAAGATTGCGCGCAAGACGCGAACACGCGAGCTTATTCCAGAGCTTTCGCGACAACCAGCGATAAGACTGGAATATTGGATGACACGCGTATAAATGCCGACGCGCGTCACCGCTTGTCAGTTTATCGATGGCCGACGCTCTGTTCGCCGCTATCAGTGCAGTGTGTATTCCTGTAATCTGACTTTCTGTTTACCGGCCACAAGTTCGGCCTAATAAACAGTTTCATTTTGGACCTACCGACATCTGCCTTCGTCGACGTCACGACCACGTGACAATATAGAAAGGCCGGCTTGGCGGAACTCGTCAGCAGATATGGAAGGTGAGTCAGGCAGATTGAAAGAAGGCAGGCTTCGTCGTCAGAACGAAACCAAGAGGAGGCAGCGAGCCGAGGAGACGGAGCCGCACACCTACAGGCAACGAGCCGCACACCTCGAGAAGCGTAACCGTACAGATAACCAAGCTAAACAACAGACAGATTTCGTTGGACCTCCGCAGCAGCTCTGCTGACGCAGCCTGCCAGCCATTTCCTACCGGAGCCTGCGTCCGCAAAGGTGTTGCAGACGCTCAACTAAATCTGTCCAACAAGATTAATCATACCTCTCGCTACGAACACCCAGGCATAAAAGAGTTAAGCCACAGTCATTTTCCACCTTCATAAAAGTGGTCAGCAAAACATCCCGTTACTAAGTATACGGACGCTAGATATAGGGCTTCAGGCGAGACACGTTGGCGATTTTGGTGCCGAGACAACGGTGGTCAGTAGCCGAGCTAACGGAGCGACGCAATAATTCACGGTAGATGTTCTT
Organism: Rhipicephalus appendiculatus; assembly: GCA_030522465.1. Lineage (NCBI taxonomy): Eukaryota > Metazoa > Arthropoda > Arachnida > Ixodida > Ixodidae > Rhipicephalus > Rhipicephalus appendiculatus. The sequence goes on along the minus strand of JALIZH010029450.1, from coordinate 23,327 downwards.
GCAAGCACGGTGCATGGACCAATATATATGTGAATAAATTTTTCACAGAGCCCCTGTATGCGAACAGGTGTACACAGGAGCACTTCGTCGCCTGGGTGGAACGAAACAATGCCACGTGTCGCATCACAACGAAATTTCTTCGAGGCCTGAATGGTAGCGGTGCGGGCGAGGGAAATTTTATGGCAGCCGGCCATGTAAGCAGCGAACTGTTCTAGGACGGACGCAGATCGGACACAGGACGTAGACAAGAGCGTAATGTTGAACGAATGAAAATCGCAACAGAAAACGAGGACGACAGGAGGAACGACAGGCTACAGCGCTGACTCGCACCTTTTTATTCGTTCAAGATCGAAGCACACCAACTTGCCCAATTCACCGTTCTGATGAAGGAACGCAATGTTCAGAACAAAAAAAAAGCGGTGCACGGCCACACTCGAGAAAAATGGGGCTGTAATTGGTAGTGCATTGTATGTCAGTATTGTAGGCAAACGTGACGGAAGGAAATACAGTGTCCCACTTCTTGTGTCGGACTGAACATACATAGAAATCATGACCGACAATGGTCGATGAAAACACTCAATGAGATCATGTGTCTGCGGATGATATGCCGATGTGGTCTTATGGATGGCGTTTAAGGGATGTAGGACTTTAGCAAGAACATTGGAAAGAAGTGTCTTCCCATGGTCATTAAGGAGAACGCGAGGGGCGCCATGGCACGATATTTATTACATATTTATTACATATACCTACAGCGCCCGAGTTGGGCATTATCGTAGGGAATCAATTACACATAATATTGTAATGAAATGTCACAAATCATCAAGATCAAAACTATATACTAGCACATAGAGACATCACAATAAAAGACACAATACAATAATAAGAATAATAAAAAATGCGCAAGACAGTCAATTGTACCGACGTTTCTCGTGATATTTAAATAGATTCATTGGAAGTTCTCTATGGCAGAAGAAAAGTTTGGTGCGCATACTATATCATTGAGAAGCAGATTCCATTCTTCAATTGTTCGAGGGAAAAACGAAAACTAAAAAAATCTTAATACGACATTGGTAGGGCCTTCTTTTTCTTGAATTGTCGCGTCTCTTAGCATGATAATGAGGCTGTTTGTGTCGATCCCAGTGTTACCGCTGTGAATATCGTACAAAAGTTTTAGCCTGATTATTTTTCTGCGTGTGGAAAGTAACTTCCACCATAGTTCTTCTCTTATTTGTGAACTTCGAATTTTGTAATCGTACTTTCCCGTGACGAATCTTGCAGCTCTTTTCTGAACGCGTTCTAACTTATCTTCGATATAATGGCGTGCACGACAAACTCGGTGACTTCAGAGGCAGCGCCAGAAGGAAGAGCTGCCATCTCCGCGTAGCAAATCAGGTAGTTCACGGGAATAGGACTCAAGTGGTGAGCGGCGGGTGTAAGCGGAAGAGGTCAGTATAAGGGTATGCCCACGGGTTCGAAGGGAGCGGACGGGCCCTGTGCAGATTGTAAAGGGTCGGCGCTAAGACATGTCGAACGTTTTCGGTGCTGGCACGAAAAGGAAGAATCGACGTAGTTGGCAACACTAGTGGCGAGCCCAGGCCAGAAGCAACGAGTTTTTCTGCGATGGTAGGTTTTGTGAAAGCCTAAGTGGCGAGCCATCATGTAGTCGGGAACGGCTTCTAAAACTTGGAGTCGAAGTGTGCGAGGGACAACCGGGACCCACCGGTTGCCGATAGGATGAGAAACAGCCGAAGTAACCCTCGATTGTGAAGTTTGAAACACGCGAGTTGTCGTCTTAAGCAGCTACTGGGAGCACCTAAATTTGACACCGTAGTGGTACTCCTGCAATCAGAGCACGCAGTGGCCGAGTCGTCCTGACAAACTATTCAGAATGGACAGTAAACAAAGTGCATGACGGTCATTCACGATCGTAAAATGGCGGCCCAACAAATAGGGGCGAAATTTTTCTACGGAGCACACCATGGCGAGACATTTTAAGCACGGAGCACTTTAGGGGGCCGGGCTGCCGTATGCTGTCGCGTGTTGTCGTCGTCGCTTGGCGTAACGCTTCATGTGTAGCATATTGAGCGTTCGCTCGCGCCAGGACGTCTTCTTCCTCTTGTTCTTCGAGCGCATTGATGATGCAGGGTGTGGGTACGGGCTAGTTGGTATTCCATTTCGTAGAATAATTACAGTGCAACAGCAGACACGGGACAACGAGACTAACGAAAACGAGCGCTGCTCGTTGTCCCGTGTCTGCTGTTGCGCTGTAATTAATCTACGGCATTGATGATGATAAGTGAGCACACGCTCGCGCCAAGGAGAAGTCTTCTTCCTCTTTTTCTTCGAGCGCCTTGATGATGATCACTTATCATCAACGGCAAATAAACAACTAGCGCACTTGGCGTAACGCAGGCAAAACCAGGTATAAAAATAGAAAAAGAAGAGGAAGCAGGCACGAAATAGAAAGAGAAAGAAAAAAAATAGGAAGAGAAATATAAAGAATAAAAAAGAGAAAGAAATAGATAAATAGAGATGAAGGAATAAATAGAAATAAACAGAAAAAAAGAAACAAAAAAAACGGAAAAAGGAGAAAATGAAAGACAGGCAACAGGAAAGAAAAACAAAACCGAAGAGAAACTAAGAAGGATGCCCAGCTTCGCACTTCCTTCAGGCTCGGCACTCCTAGTGCGAGGCTGCCTTAATTATCTTGTTCAGTCATCCGGTAATTCCGGTCAGCTGGATCTGGAGTGCGGCTTGCGTAAGCCACGACTTGCTCTTGCGAAGCGTTGTTCTGCTGCAGCAGGACAGCGCCGATTCCATGCCCACTTGCGTGTGAGTGAACGATAGTCGGAGTACTGGCCCTTGCGTCAGAGATCGCTTGAGTCTGAAAAGCGGTTTCACTGTCATCCGTCCAAACAATGGGCACTCTCGTGGTCAGAACTTTCCGAGGAGGGGCTGTAATAGTAATGAAATCACGTACAAAGTGGAGGTAGTACGACGCTAAGCCTAGGAAGGTGCGAAGGTCTTTAAGCCTGGTGAACTTACGAAAGTGCAATACAGCAGCAACCTTGTCGGGATAAAGTTTATTGCGAGGCTTGCGACGGGCGTGGCCTTACACTTTGATGCTGCAGCTCGCTAACCGACTCTTCCTGGTATTTAGCTGGAGAACGGCTTTAGCTAGGCACGTTAGTACGTCGTTTAAACGTTGTAGGTTCTGGACGAAAAGATGACGATTTCGTCCAGGCAACAAAGGTAGGTCTTCCACTTTAAGCCCCTGCAGTACCGTGTCGATCATTCACTGTTATGTGGCTGGGGCATTGCAGAGTTCAAAGGGCATCACATTAAATTCGAAGACTCCATCACGTGTAGCAAATGCAGTTTTCTCTTTATCAGACTCATGCATCGGGATTCACCGATAGTCATATAGCTTGCCGAGTCTTGATACGGCTTCACTATAGCTTGCCGAGTCATAGATGTGCATATGTAATGTTCCTTACATTTTTGTAAAAGCGGATAGCCAACAATTCAACCACAAATGCCATTGTCCCGACATGGCGATTGTATAGGATTCTTTTCCGAAGCACTGTGGTGCGCTGGCGTGGCTCTGTGGCAGAATACTTGAGTGCCATGCATAATGCCTGGGTTAGATTTCGGCTCTAGCTGTGATATGCATTCTTTGCTCCCATCATGGTATGGTTTCTCACCCACCGACCATGACTGCGACGCCAGCACCGGATTTTCTGCAACGCGCTTCCTTCACGCCAACGCGTTAAGATTTCCAAAGTCTGGGCTGATACAGGCTGTGAATCCCCCAGACACATACCCGCATACAACGGGCAGCGGTATGCGGGTATGCTCTGCACGTTACCGGTAGAAAGGGTTTTACGACGTACAGTCCAAGGAAGTCGCGTTAATCATGCCATGACCTGCTAATCGTGTTGGTCATACAATCATGAGCACCTATGACAGTTCTGGCATATATGGATCATGTAGTTCAGGAGACGACCGTGAGTGCGCCCAGACGTAGGCTGCTAGACAGATAGATAGATAGATAGATAGATAGATAGATAGATAGATAGATAGATAGATAGATAGATAGATAGATAGATAGATAGATAGATAGATAGATAGATAGATCAGCATATACGCAGTACAATATCACGACTATTGGCTCGTCCGAGAGAGTCACGCGTATTTATTTACGACGTATTTATTTTCTTCCAATGAGCTAAGGCAGACGTGAAACGTTTAGGATCCCAGAGAATTACATGACTCAGTTTTAGTACTTCGTTGGCTATGAACTTAATCAATTATAAACTTGCACTCGCCTGTTACATCGATACCATGTGCGGGAAGCGGCAAGGCAAGCTTACTAAATGTTCAAGAACATGTGCTCCTTCGTTCAACTAAAGGATATACTGCAGACAGAGAAGTAGAGCAGATAAGAACATCGTTTTCACCCTGCTTTCTGGATGAAACTAGAGGGGATTGTAAAATTCTCCTTTGATGCGCAATAAACTTTGAGCAGACAGGCTGTTGTTTCCCGCACGATGGATTTTTTCGCACGTTTTATTCATATTCGCTGTCACTATCCTTGATGGAGGAAAATAACGATGTGCCTCTTTCTCGCCTTAAACAAAGCCAGGGCTCCCTTTCATTTTTCTTTCTATCATGTTCGATATAACCAGTTACCGCATTGAATACAACGTAGCTCTACATCAGATTTGCCTTTTTCAGACGAGTTGCTGCTCCCACCCTCGCGAAACTTGGTCTGCGTTAGCGCACGTAAGCCAGTGCGGGGGACGAAGCACGCTGGTCAGGCGTGGCGGTGTAGTCCCGCTGGCTCGACGCCTGATATTCAGCGAGACCAACGGTGCGAAACGAACGGGCTCTCCCCGACTCGAGAACGCTTTCAAAGTCATTTGGCGATGCTATCAGCCGGTAAATGTCCGTGGCGTATCCGGTAGCTGTTTTTTTTTATTTTATGTGTGTGCGTGCGTGCGTGTGTGTGTTTGTGTGTGTGTGTGTGTGTGTTTGTGTGTGTGTGTTGCACCAGTGGTATTACGCCCCAATGGGAAGCGCTATAGGCTCTGTTAAAAATTGTGTAGACGACGAGGAGTGCCAATATCATCATTAGGGGGGGAAAGGAGAGTGTTCGAATAAAGAGGAGGTCATCGGGGAGCTTCATCATGGGTACGGCGGCTTGTCCTTTTCGCAACAGGCTCCATGCACGCGTGACTCATAAAGGCGCCTCTAGCGGCCACAAGCGCATATTTGACGGGATGTTCCTTGCCGCTCGCCAGTGGTCAGAGCGACGGTAAATGGTCAGAGCGATGGTCCGTCCGCGTTATCAGAGCGATCAGCCGGTCGGGAGTGTTGGACGATAAGAATAGCATAGCATAAGGCTTAAGGCATCTCTCCGCGATAGCACCCCTGCAGCAACCGTGACAGTACGATCGCTGCTGTCGCCTGTTTCAAGCGGCCTCCGAGTTTGCTGCCGCATTAGACACGACGGTGATAAACTTTGATCGTTTAGTGAGCTAAGCGGCCCGCGCTACGCACGTGCAGTTTCGCTCAACGCACTTGTCGCCTCCGTTGTCGTTTTCGCCAACAATTTTATGTGGCCGCGTTCGCGTGAGGGTGCACGGAGTTTGGCGAAAAAAAGCACACGCACTACGGTTCTCTCACGGCTGCTAATAACTTACCGCCGTTTGAAAGCAAACGGGACCAAACGAAGCACCAAAGCAGGACGCAGTGGCTTGCCGCCGCTTGCGTCTTCTGCTCCCTTATCCCGTCAGATCTGTTGCCGTGGCCGCTTTGGCGCTGCAGGCAGCACGCGACACTGGCGGCTTTTAACGTATGCACGGTTTCTATTGGCAAGGTAAAGACATGGGTTTTCTTCCCGCACTTGGTTAATCGACCGTGTCTTTGTATGTTCACACTACGGGGTCGTGAGTGCGAAAATACTGCGCGTAGATGCAATTGAAATTCATGAAAAAAAGGCTAAAAGAAAGAGGGAAGGATTGGGCTGCGTCGGTGTTGTAACTTGAGTTGGAGAGTTTAGGCAGCGTCATTCCATAGTGGAATACAATTTTTTTAGCGCGAAGGAACACATTTAGAAATTAGAAGAAGACTAACACGTGTAATAGCTTTAAAAACGTTGGATTATTCTAACCGAAGTCATAATATACACAGTGGTGGGGCCCTCTGTATCCTTGTGTGACATTGCACTAAGAAATCGTAGCATCTAACGAACAAGGTCGCATTTCTAGATGCGCCATAAATACGGAAAGCCTTACCTCAAAGGGCCCCTACACAACCTCTGAAAAAAAAATCAAGGACACATTGTACATTCCGAAGTGTGTACGGCGAAAGCGTGGCGCCATTCGACTGACTATACCATGTTTTTTAACACGAAAGTGATTTATTCCGGGTACCAAGACTTTAGTGACGTATTTCCGTCACGGATATGACGTCGTAAAATTAACGCTACTAAATGCGCAAGAAAAAAACATTCAGAAAAAAGTTCCCCCGCCGGGCGTCGAACCTCTGACTCCTTGGTCCGCGACGAAAAAGCGCCCGATGCTCTACCGACTAAGCTATCAAAGCACTTGCAAGGGTCTCTACAGACGCGCCTTATATCTCTCACATATTCTCTCCCGCACCGTGCTCTCTGTTGGCGAGGCGGGGCGGTGCCGCCGTCTATGACGGCTGAAGAGAAGTAATGCGGCGTGACACTTATAAGCACCGATAGAGAGCGAATCCTCGACAACGCAGTTAAAGCATGGCGTCCGAGATTGCGTGCCGGCGCGCAGTCTTGGAGACCATGGTTAAAGCTTCTCGATAGCAGTGAAAAACACTGGCCGCGCTAGCATCGGGGAGTCGCCGACGCAGTTATGTTCTTCGCCTTTCGCTTCGTGTTAGCGTGTGACAGCTCGTTGTCGGCATGGTTGTCGTAGTCGTGCAGCGTCCACGTGCACCAATGGTGTTTCGCCGGCCGCCGACTACTTCGGGTGAGATTGCACCGACTAATAAAAATTCTGCCGTAATAACTGAAGGAAGACAACGATGTAGACGGGTGAATATCGTGCCTTGGTGGAACGAGACAGAGCCCAGCGGGACGTGGAACGCCCGCATGCGTTCGCGGCTCCAGCTATGAACCTCTGCCTCCCGCGTTGCTGAAGCGCACTGTGGTAGTGTATGCATGAGCGCAGGCATGGGTTACCCTATTACTCTGAAGCGCACACCGTGCCCCTTCTCTCCTTAATAGACAACGCTTTGAAGACGCCCATATCGAGTACCAGTGGTTAGTGTGTACTTGTTATCTTTGCGCGGGATTCACGATACGCTGTGCCCAGGTATACGTTAAAATTTTCGGCTAGCACAACGGTTAAATCACGATCATGGGCTGTCGTTATCGCGAACCCGCCACGGTGGTCTAGTGGTTATGGCACTCGACTGCTGACCCGAAGGTCGCGGGATCGAATCCCGCCTATGGCGGCTGCATTTTCGATGGAGGCGAAAATGTTTGAGGCCCGTGTACTCAGATTTTGGTGCACGTTAAAGAACCCCAGGTGGTCAAAATTTCCGGAGCCCTCCACTACGGCGTCTCTCATTATCATATCGTGGTTTTGGGACGTTAAACCCCAGATATTATTATTATTATTATTAAAGACGATAGTCTTTCTTGGGATACCTACACGGAGAAATTTTGGTCTGTCTGTCTGTCTGTTTCTCTGTTTGTCGGCACGTCGCCCGATTCAGCGGCTGGCCAAAGTTTGACTGCTTTCTGAACGCCCAGCCAACTTGATCAGTCGTTTTTGTGCATACTTGTGAACATTGTCGATCAAAAAGCAAATATTACGCATATCTGAGGCGCAACAACAATACGGAAGTATTAAGTGGTGTGTTCTTTTATAGAAAATACATAGATACTTAATTCTGAAGACCCTAGTGTTTCTTAGGCTGCGCTGAAAATGCGGGCTGCCTTGCAAAAGCGAAGAGCCGTCGTCTATCTCCGAGTTCGCGCGAAGTGCCGCGTGTTTCATCCGACGCGCGATAGCTGGCGCAGTCTGCCCTCGTCGCTGCAAACAAGAGAATCTCTTTTCGTGGTCGCTCTGCGCGCCTTCTCAGCTTTTTCCACGCTGCCAAAAACACCGCGCTTGCGGTGAGAAGACGCTTGGTCACGCCAGGACGGAAATGGTCGAGAACAGCATCACAGGTGGCCGCGGATGAGACCGGCAGAAGACTATCGTCTTTCGATGACATTTGCAGCGAAGCACGCAGATACGCGGCCAATTTTTATTATGTAGTTATCGCGATGGAGATGTGACACTAGGCGTCAACGTGGGTGTGTCTAGGTCAAACGACGCTATAGCTGCCAAACACCATTACACATTCTACAAGCTCTCATATATCACTAAACATTAAGCAGCACTTCTATGAGTACATGTTTAACTTTCGTGTTATACCGATTCCTATGACGGAGGGATCAGCCATGTTTTTTTTTTTGTTTTACACTCTCAGTGGGATAACACACAAACCGAATGTGTGCGTGTTTTCTTGTTTAATTATTTACCGCAAATTGCACCGAGACGCGAGACTAATCTTCCTCTGTTCACATGCGTTCGTATTTTCTCGCGCTTTGCGCATCGTACAAACGCCATCCGCGTTCCAGCGCTTAAATTGACGGACCCTTTGTAAATTCGAAAGTGTATTCCGTGAACGCCTGTGTCCATTGAGACGGCGTCGGTCAGAATGATTCCAAACGCTGGGCACAGCGACGCTACGCAAGCAAAGCGCGAGCGCTGTAGAGTCCAACGTGACCGGCGTCCGTTTGAGCACCCCGGCAGCCACCTGGCTCCGTGTCAGGGCTCGGACGGACAGACGGACGGACACGGACGGACATGGACGGACGGACGGACGCCGGACGGACGTGAGCATGAGACATTAAAGGTTTTCGCCTCAATATGAACAACGAGTGCGTTATTCTCTCCCCGCATTTCCCGTCTTTGCGGCACAATTCTTGACGCCAGCAGTTCACGTGACGTGAGGATGAAATAAGCTCTCCATTGGTCGAGATACGAAAAATATCTGTTGTGAATTGTCTCCTAACCTGCTTTGCCATGCAGTCACATGCCCATTGCGCCTCGTCTCGCATGACTATCGAGCCCGATAAAGTGATTTCATTTCGCTTTCAGCGTTGGCGACTGCGCAAGCGGAGATAGCATCTTCTAGTCGAAAAGCGAGAAATCCTGACTGGCTCAACGCTTAGTGCTAAGATTCCACGTGTTTTATGAAGGAATACATGGCGAGGAGGACATAGCGCATGTAGGAAAGGTAACGAAGGCGAGAAAGAAACTACTGTATCGCCTTTGAACTCAGTGTGGTTTAGGGGCGCTTTAATTGTTGTACATTCAAACAGCGGGGCAGGGACGCATGTACGGTGCGCCTTAGGGCACGTCACTTCTGATACCATTCTTATAAGCCGAAGGCCTTATGGCCCATTCACACCTGTGACTAGCATCGGTCACGCAACCGATTGCGATCGACGATCAAAAAGCGACTCTAGACGACCATTTGTCACATCTGCGTGCAACCTGTACTATGGCCGGACTGGAAAGGCGCGCGAGTGTTCCATAACGCTCGCGGGTCTTTCCAGCCTGGCCGTGCCTGTACCCGCCGCCACACAGAATTGACATCTGCTTGCATTGCGATTGCACCGTAAAATACGTTGATATCTAGTCCCTGCGCATCTGGTTGGTTCGGAGGCTTGCGACTTCCGTCACGCGAGTTATAAATCCAGCCAAACTTATGGTAAAGTGAAGCTTCTCGTGAACTCTAAAGGTGCCACTGCGCGGCTGCGGCGCTGCCAGCGTGTCGCAGGACGACATTCCTTTCCCTCCCTCTGCACCGCCAACAAAGGTGCGAAGAGGGAGAGGAAAGGGGAACCGGTCCCCGAGTCCACCGAGTTGAACAAAAGTTTGTTGGTATCGAGACTCTCAGCAACACGATTCGTCTCTGCGTCGCTCACGCTTACCAACAATTGGTGACCCGTAGTCCCGAACATGGAGCATCACGACGCCGTCGCCAGCTCGACAGTGGCTGTATTAGCCGTGAAGCTTCCACCTTTTGGCCCAGCGACCCGGCACTTTGGTTCGTCCAATGGGAAGCTCAGTTCGCCGCACGCCGCATCACCGCCGACGCTACCAAATACCACCACGTGGTGGCTAACATTAAACCTGCCACAGCGAGTGAGGTGCGGGACATTCTGCTTGCCCCAGCAGCAGAAGATGCGTATCGAGTACTCAAAGATGCACTGATTCGCCGTTTCACCACTTCGGAGCCGGAGCGCCTACAGCAACTGCTACGCGAGGCCAAACTGGGCGACCGCCGACCAAGCCAGCTGTTGCGCCAGATGCAGCAACTAGCGGGCAGCACAACGAGCCTCGACGGTCACCTGGTGCGGGAGCTTTTCCTCCAAAGATTGCCCGCAAAGATTGCCCGGATAGGCGTTACGGCCTCCGGAGAGACGGACGTTTGCAAGATCGCCGAACTCGCTGACCGACTCATGGCCGTCACCCCGACACCAGTTGCCACAGTGCTTGCCGAAGCCTCGCCGTCTCCCGCATTGCTGGAGATTCGGGCAGAAATTTCTCGCCTCGCCGACACCGTCGCGGCACTACAGTCAAGCGGAAGACAAAGCACACGGCGGCGTGCTGCACAACAACAGCGACAGCTGTGCTGGTACCACCGTAAGTTCGGTGGCACTGCACGAAACTGTGCCGCCGTGCGAGAAATCGGGAAACGCACCGAGCCAGCACTGAGGGCGACAGGTTCCACCGGCTCAGAGGAAAGTCGCCCGTCTGTCTTCTTCCCTGACTGATCGCGAGAAAGGCGCCCGCTTCCGGGTCGACTCTGGGGCAGAAGTGAGCGTGGTGCCGGCGTCTCCAGCCGATCGCAAAGGCCCGGGCTCGTCGCCTTTGCAAGCTGTAAATGACACGACGCCACCGACGTACGGGCACCGCTCTCTCTCGCTAGGCCTGGGCTTCAAGAGGACATTTAGGTGGCTATTTGTGGTAGCCGACGTAAAATTTGCTATCCTGGGAGCGGACTTCTTGCGTCACTTCGGACTGCTTGTTGATGTACGCAACCGGCGTATACATGATCCCCTCTCACAAGCAGAACTGTGCGGAAAGCCATCTAAGCATCCGCCTCTCAGCCCTACGCCCGTGATACCACCCGGCATCGCCCGTTTTACGGCTATCCTAAGCGAGTTCCCCGAGCTGACGTGGCCGCCTCAGACAGGCGTTGTAGTCAAGCACAATGTTTTCCACCACATTGCCACCGTAGGAGCCCTCGTTTACGCACGCCCGCGCCGCCTGTCCCCCCCAGAAGCTGAAAGTAGCACGACAGGAGTTCGACCACATGCTCGAGCTCGGCATAATCCGCCCATCCGCTAGCCCTTGGGCATCCCCACTACACATGGTGCCAAAGTCTACACCAGGAGAGCGGCTGCCCTGCGGCGATTATCGAGCACTCAACCTAGCAACCGTGCCCGACCGTTATCCATTACCACATATTCACGATGTCATGGCCGAACTCCATGGTGCGACACTTTTCTCGAAGATAGACCTCATACATGACTACCATCAAATTCCCATGGCCCCAGAAGACATCCCGAAGTCAGCGATAACATCACCATTCGGCCTGTTCGAGTTCCTCCGCATGCCGTTCGGCTTGCGAAACTCCGGAGGGAAATTCCAGTGCTTTATTAACGGCGTTTTGCACGGCCTCGACTTCTGTCATGCATACCTCGACGATCTACTCATTGCAAGCAGCTCACCAGATTAGCATGAGGTGCATCTGCGATCTGTGTTTCAGCGCCTGGCACAGCATGGAATACTGGTGAACACGGACAAGTCTGAGTTTGGGGTGCGCGAGCTGACGTTTCTTGGCCACGTCATCTCGAACTGCGGAATTAAACCTCATTCAGACTAGGTTAAAGCAGTCGAGCAGTTCCCACGACCCAACACTAAACGTCAGCTCCGTGGGTTTTTTGGTCTCGTGAACTACTACCGCCGTTTCATAACCCACTGTGCAACTATTCTGCAGCTTCTTCACCTCCTGCTGTCGACACACGAAGGTGCCGCTAAGGAGCTCCATTGGACGGAGGGCGCCCAAGCGGCCTTCCAGGAGATCAAGCGACGTCTTGCCGAAGCCGCGCTCCCGCCAGGTACGGAAGGTCTTTGCTGCGACACGTCTACTGGCAAGCCACGACCATTTGTGCCCGTGCACCTCCGTGGCGAGGTAATCGCATCGCTGCACGAGATGTCACAGCCGGGAATCCGGGCTACGCAAAAGCTCCTCACAGCACATTTCCGTATGGCCCGGCATAAACCGTGATTCCCGACAAGGGGCTCGTGAGTGTCTCCTGTGCCAGCGCTCCAAGGTACAGCGTCATACAGTGACAGCGTTGGAGACGTTTCCCGGGCCAGATGCTCGATTCGATCATGTACACGTGGACATCGTCGGGCCGTTACCACTCTGTGAGGGCCAAATGTACTTGTTAACTTGTGTGGATCGTTTCACGCGTTGGGCAGAGGCTATTCCCATTCCTGACATCACAGCCGAAACTGTTGCTCGTGCTTTCGTTAGCCACTGGCTCTGTCGCTTCGGCGTGCGATCATGCATCACAACTGACAGAGGAAGCCAATTCGAGTCCGCCTTATTCACCAGTCTGACGAAGCTCATCGGTACATCGCAGATCAGAACGACGGTCTAACATCCGACGAGTAACGGAATAGTTCAGCGATTCCACCGGCAGTTGAAAGCCACACTCATGGCAAGCGAAGAACACTCTTGGGTCAAAGCACTGCCCATTGTACTTTGGGGCATACGCACCGCGTTTAAGGTGGACGTCGAAGGCAGCGCTGCAGAACTTCTCCAGGACAGCCCACAGAAATAAGAATATATGTGAGCAGCGAACTTGAGTCTTGCAGCCACGTCTTTTTGCGTAACGATGCAGTACGAAGACCACTACAAGCACCGTACGATGGACTTTGAAACTTATCCGCCATGGGAAGAAGACAATTATCATCGAAAGGCGCGTCCGCCAAGAATTTGTGTCACTGGACCAAGTTAAGCCGGCGCACATGAAAACCAATCGGTCGACGACAGCAACGTCCACCTTTCCGCCTGAAACCTGCAGAACAGCGCCACATCCCACACCGACGGGAGCGATGGACACGACTGAATTTTAAGGCGAAAGCCTTTAATGTCTCATGCTCACGTCCGTCCGGTGGTGGTGGTGGTGGTGTGCGTCATGACCACCCTTACTGCGCATGCGCAAACCCACCCCGCACCTCCTCTCCTACGCTCCCCCCTCTCTCTCCTCTAAGTATTCCTCCCGCCCGTGGCGTTTACACCTCCATTGCGCATGTGCGTCCCCTGCCCCTCTCCCTCCTCTCCTACGCTTCCCCCTCTCTCTCCTCTAGGGCATCCCTGCCCACGGCGTTCACACCCTCACTGCGCATGCGCGTCCCCTCCCCCCATGTCTCTCTCTAGGCATTCCTACCCGCGGCAACAACACCCCCCACTGCGCATGCGTGTCCCCTCCCCCCCTCTCTCTCCTCTAGGCACCCCTACCGCGGCGTTTACACCCAAAATGCGCATGCGCGTCACCTCACCCCTTCTCCTCTCCTACGCTCCCCCCACTCTCGCCTTGCAACGCCGACGCAGGCAGCGTCTGCTAGCGAGTTTCTTGATTGAAAAATTAGCAGTAGTTCCGAGTACGAATACAACCGATGAGCGAAGCTCCTAAGAAATGGGAAGCAAACGACTATGTACATTTTGAAACGGTTGGCGGCGTCGGCGCTTAGATTCGGCCGCTCTAGCACGTACGGTAGGATCCTGCCGGCGTTACCTTTGTAGCTCCGCTCGTCGTGCTTTAACGGCAGGACCCTATTGCCGGGCTCATCTTGCTGCCGCTGGTCTGGCTTTGCGTTCCGCAGCCTTGCCAAGCTGCTTATCGTCTTCATCATATTCACGTTTACGTTTCTGAGGACGACTATCCATATTCTGTGAGGAGCCCTAAGTAATGTCAAGTGGGTCCTTATTTTTTTTTATATATGTACAAACTTGGTTTTCGGTAAATTTTATTGTCGTTTACAAACGCGAACTTTTTTGCGCCACGCAACTTGTTTTTTTTTGCGCAACGCACGCCGAACGCCGCGAGCGCCTTGCACCGCGTGCCGTTTGTTTTTTTTATTTTTTATATTTTTGTTGTTGTTGCGCCGGCGCCGTGAGGGAAGAGCGTCTACTGCTACCTTAGACAAAGCGCCCGTGCTGCGCTAGAATGATGGTAGTCATTTCGCAATTCACGATGGTGAAAGTGAAGAGGACCATTATAACCAGTTGTGCACACAGCTTATTTCTTTTCTTTAACCTCGAATTTCTGGTGCGCTAGAAGCAAACCGCTCGGCGTTCGGCGCGCACTGCGTTTCATTGTCTTTTTGAGCCAGCGACGCATCCAGGGAGCTTCAACGGCGAACGGGTGCCGCCCTAAGGAGCTTCGCTCCTAAATACCGACTGCTCGCGCTGCACAACCTCTCAACTCCGACGCAGGCAGCGTCTGCTAGCGAGTTTCTTGATTCAAAAACCGACTGATCACGCTGCACAACCGTTCACTGGCCACCCCGTATATATAGGCACTGGATCTTGACCTGCAAGGTAGTGCCGGTGGGAGATTTCCCCTGTGCGTTGTCGAACGATTAAAATTCGCAGCGTGCGCGTTAACCAAAAGCGGACTGCGGGTCTCTCTGTCCAGTCCGAGTATTAAGGCGAAAGCCTTTAATGTCTCATGCTCACGTCCGTCCGGTGTCCGTCCGTTCGTCCGTCCGTCCGGATGTCCGTCTGTCCGTCCGTCCGGATGTCCGTCTGTCCGTCCATCCGTCTGTCTGTCCGTCCGGATGTCCATCTGTCCGTCCGTCGGTGTCCGTCCGGATGTCCGTCCGTCCGGATGTCCGTCTGTCCGTCCGTCCGTCCGTCCGGATGTCCATCTGTCCGTCAGTCCGTCCGTCCGGATGTCCGTCCGTCCGTCCTGTGTCCGGATGTCCGTCTGTCCGTCCGTCCGTCCGTCCGGATGACCGTCTGTCCTTCTGTCCGTCCGTCCGTCCGTCCGGTGTCCGTCCGGATGTCCGTCCGTCCGGATGTCCGTCTGTCCGTCTGTCCGTCCGTCCGTCCGGATGTCCGTCTGTCCGTCCGTCCGTCCGTCCGGTGTCCGTCCGGATGTCCGTCCGTCCGTCCATCCGGATGACCATCTGTCCGTCTGTCCGTCCGTCCGTCTGTCTGTCCGTCCGTCCGTCCGGATGTCCGTCCGTCCATCCGTCCGTCTGTCCGTCTGTCCGTCCGGTGTCCGTCCGTCCGTCCGGTGTCCATCCGTCCGTCCGGATGTCCGTCTGTCCGTCCGTCCGTCTGTCTGTCTGTCCGTCCGTCCGGATGTCCGTCCGTCCGTCCGTCCGTCCGTCTGTCTGTCTGTCCGTCCGTCGGTCTTTCCGTCCATCTTTCCGTTAGTGGAATGGCCACACGCTTTCGCCGAACACACTTTGGAATGTGCAAAGTGTCCTTCAATTTTTTTTCTGTCTCTCATTGCCCATTAGCAGCGATTGGCATGTTCCAGTAGGAAACACCGGTCCATCACTGCGTGATTGCGCCTCCCTAGATTTCTCTCCTGCGCAACGCCGCGATGAGCGCCAGCGTCAACGCCGCCGCCAGTGTAAGCGTCCGCTGCTTCGCATCTACACATGGTTCTCTTTAGCGGGAGATGGTGTAATTTTAAGGCGAAAGCCTTTAATGTCTCATGCTCACGTTTGTCCGTCCGTCCGTCCGTCTGTCCGCACGTCCGTCCGTTTGTCCGTCCGTCTGTCCATCCGTCCGTCCGTCTGTCCGTTTGTCCGTCCGTTTGTCCGTCCGTTTGTCGTCCGTCCGTCCGTCCATCCGTTTCTCCGTCCGTCCATCCGTGTGTCCGTCCGTCCGTCCGTCCGTCCGTTTGTCCATCCGCCCGTTTGTCCGTCCGTCCGTCCGAGCTCTGGCACGGAGCCAGGTGGCCCCCGGGGTGCGCAAACGGACGGTGGTCGCGTCGGACTCTACAGAGCTCGCGCTTTGCTTTCGTAGCGTCGCTGTGCTTAGCCTTTGCACTCATTCTGACCGTCGCCGTCTCAATGGACACATGCGTCCACGGAATACACTTTCGAATTTACAAAGGGTCCGTCAATATAAGCGCTGGAACGCGGATGGCGTTTGCGCGATGCGCAAAGCGCGAGAAAATACTAACGCACGCGAACGGAGGAAGATTAGTCTCGCGTCTCGCTGCGATTCGCGGTAAAAAATTTAAAAAAAAAAGAAATTATGCGCACATTCGCTTTGTATGTTATCCCAGTGAGAGTGTAAAAGAAAAAAAGACATGGCATAGTCAGTAGAATGGCCACACGCTTTCGCCGAACACACTTTGGAATGTACAAAGTGTCCTTCAATTTTTCATGTCATGACCAGCGAGTCATATTCGTCAAACCATCTTACTCTCCCATACTAATTTTGGTTTACCCCGAGTTAAGGGTGGTGCCCACTAGAGCACCCAGGCGTAGGCGGCTCGATAGATAGATAGATAGATAGATAGATAGATAGATAGATAGATAGATAGATAGATAGATAGATAGATAGATAGATAGATAGATAGATAGATAGATACGCCAAAAGTGCCAGCAGTATGCATAGAAATGCTTGGCATTTAATGCGATTTATGAAAGTGTTAGTTACATTACGTGGCTCCCGCGTAGTAGCGGCTCATGTTAAAGCCTTGGCGTTCTGCGCTGGTTTCTTACCGTCTCATTAGACAAGGCCCAAAATGTACCTGCTAGTCTACGCACACGTAACGTCAACGCGAACGTAAATGCGGTTTTGCAGTTCATCGACTACGTTTTCACCGCAGTAATGCTAAATCAATTAAAAACTGTCTTCAGTAATTTCAAACGAGTTAACAAGACCCTAAACCCGCAGCGAGTTTGCGTATAACGAGTTAGTTTATTGACGACATGAGCAATAAGAAGCGTCTCTGCTCAGAGCGCATTAACATGGTTGACGAGAACTCTAGTGTGACGTCTGCATGCAGTTACACCATTATGACAAGAAACAGTGCAATATAAGCGAAAAGAAACAAAAGGAACGTTGAAGTCAGGAACTCAGGACCATCGCTATGTTCAATGATCCTTTCAGTTTGTCTCTGTTATTTTGCGCTGCTTGTTTTCATAATGCAAGCGTACCAGCTCGCTCAACTTTATATGCTGTTGCAGTTACGCCACTCAGCATCCTTGAATATGATACCCAATACGCTTCATATTTCTTTCTCAATCCTAAAAGGCAGCCCGCGATGCCTGTATTTTCCCCGCTGCACTATTTTATTTCTCGCTCACTTAACGTTTGCATTCAACACGAGCGCTACAATTTCAGAAAGCCGATATTCACGGGGCCTAAATTTCACTTGTGCTACTGGGACTGAATACGTCGGGAATTTACTTTGTCAAGCTCAGTCCCGGTGTAAGAACAATGCAGTGTCGGCTCTGAGCTTTCAGTTTCACCGCTGTATAGTTCTCGAAACAAAATAATGCAAGCTTTACGAACGATACCTATCAAAAACAATGTTTATTAAAGACGGATAATGTGCGGAGTACTCTGCAGCACGTATCTGAAGGCCCAGACGAGGTAGTTTTCAAAGCTTTACTTGTAGCTTTAGTAAATGTATTGAGGAAAGTAATGTAAAATGAAGTGGCAACCCTTTAGTAATTCTTCATTTACACATATGGAGCAGTAATGGCTTGTTGGTACGATTCACCCTGTAATTATAACAAATTATTCGTCACCGTGGCTGGTTTGGCTTTTCTGCAGTGTGCAAAAAGTCTAAACCCGTGTGCATGAACAAATTCCTTCAAAGTTTTTGTGGTTGTTGTTGTTTTTCTTCTGTTTTATTTTATTTTATTTTATTTTTTTTATTTTTTTGAAAGGGTGCTCCGCCACCTGATGGTACATTGTGGGGCAAAAGAAAGTAACGCTATACCTTTTACATTGTTTGTATGCATGAATAATTATGTAATTCATTGTAAATTACAGCTAAAGAAGCAGCCCTTCAAATAGAACTAACTAGTTGTCATCGGGTTCCTACGACGCAGTTGAGTGATGTCAGGTCAGTGTGCATGACAGCTTCAAGAGATAGTAGGCCTGAAACAATTCGTTTAGTATACGCCACAAGCTTACGTAGTCATAGTTGTATCAGCTCTGCGGGAAATTTTAGCCTTTTTTCCGGGTATTCTGACAAGGTTAATAATAATAATAATAATATCTGGGGTTTTACGTCTCAAAACCACGATATGATTATGAGAGACGCCGTAGTGGAGGGCTCCGGAAATTTCGACCATCTGGTGTTCTTTAACGTGCACTGACATCGCACAGTACACGGGCCTCTACCATTTCGCCTCCACCGAAATGCGACCGCCGCGGTCGGGATCGAACCCGCGACAAGGTTGTTCGAGAACTGCAGTATCACTGCGCTCACAAAACACAATGTATCTCGCAACGCAGCATTAGAAGCGTTATCCTACGTTGAATAACAATGATGATTGAGCTCGACTTTAGACAGGAGCTTGTCTTGCATGCGCTTAGATTCGTTTCAGCCAGCAAACCTTCCGTGTTCCTTTCCGGCTGCAGAGGTGCTTACGACCTAGATTCTTTCTTCCAGCTGTGTATTTCACTCATTGAGTGTTGCGTAGGTAACCGTTATGTGCTTGACGAGAGGTTTGATGAGAGTTGTACATCAGCATTCTGCAAGGAATGAATACTGAACCGCGTATATGCCTTAATGAAGGAAGAAAATATTCAGGGGCTGTCCCATAGAGATGCATGCAAACTGCAGTTGGGTGACGATATACTAGATGGCGCTGTACGCATTTTGTGTCGTCATCTCCATTTCTCGTCTCGTTTCCGAGAGGGCGCTGTCCCATAGACATGCGTACAATATGGAGGTTGGGTAGGTAGGCTAGATGGCGTTAGCGGTGCAGCTGCTCTCCGATTGGCTGCTGCGCGGGCTGCGCGGGGTTGCGCCGGGCGGCGAGCGCCCGCTATCTCTCATTCCCCGGATCGTCGCCGTACGAGTGCGCTTGCCCGATCGTGCTGCTTGGCGGACCATGGACGACGAGGAGCGCCGGGTGCGGAAGGCCGCTGAGGCTCGTGCTCGTCGGCAGGATCCCGAGGTGCGAGCTTGAGAGGCCGCCTCGACGCGAGCGCGGCGCCAGGCGGATCTCACACACACTATCGCTTTGATTACTGCTGGGCGAAACCACTGAAGATTTCACGGTGTAACCATGATTGCTTCACGAGCTTCGCCTCAACGCTTCATCATTCTCCCCGTGGATATGCTGTGATTTTTGTAGTAATTGTGACATAGATGCGAAGAAGGTAAAGTGGACGAAAACACAACGTGCCGCCGGCAGGGACTCCGCAACCTTCGGAATGCGCGCCCGATGCTCTTAGCAATTGAGTTACGGTGGCGGTCTTCCCCTCGTCCACTTGGCGGGTATTTATATGCATACAAGCCTGGGAGTGTTAGCGCCGCTCGTAACCATTACGGCCAGTATGGCACACCCTTTCGTTTTGCTAGGTGGCGCCACTTAGCTCGCGAACTTTTCAACGTGCAGACGGCTCACGAAAAAGCCCTCGCATAGTACCTGAAGGCATAAAGTCTGCCGGCGCGGGACCGAAGAAAATTCTGAGGGCTCGTTTGACACAACATTAACGAAAACCAGCAGATAATATATTTTAATAGTCATATATTCAATACTGTGAACTCACGGTGTAAGTTTGGTGGTTAATACAAATGAAAATAGAAAAGAAGCAGCAAAGACTGAACGATAAAAATAAGATCAAGAACGTTATTTTGCGTTCAGATCACATGTATTGCTAATGCACTTTCATTCATTCGGGTAAGGCGGGGCAAAATGAGACACGGGGCCAAACGCGACAATTTGGCTTTGCCGACCTCTATAGCAAATACAGAAAGCACTTTTCTTTGTTTCCATATTTCAGCGAGAGGTGCTGGTAGTTGCCCACCTTTTTATGCGTAAAAGTTGATGATTGCTCACAGCGTTCGCGTGGGAAAAATGACGTGGCTGGTGTCAGTCTGTTCGTGACCCGTAAAAAAAGGGCGAAATTCTTCTCGGCCAAATTTTCGGATCCGTGTATGAAGCTACTCTGGCGTCAGTAAAACAACGTAAGTATTTATATTGTTTCTATATACTACTAGCTGCATACCACCAAAATTTCAGTTCACTTGGTGCCCGGGGCCAAAGCGGAAATTTTTTTGAATTTTGGCATGTGAGGGGGGGCAAAACGCAACAAAAAGGCATTGAATTGCCTTAGAGAGTGTCTCATTAAGTGAACCATTTACTTACACTCGTTATATATTATATTTTATTGTTTAGGAAGGTACGGACGCACAAGACAATATCATATAAAGCTTCCTGGGAGGAAAACGACGAGAAAAAGCACTGATTGCTGTTCAGGACACCCACTCCATTCGTGCGGCATCGAGATTTTTCCGCGTTCCCAAGGATGCTCTCAAGAGGCGAACGCAAATTTGGAAGAGTCTCCAAGTCAAGCCGTTTACAAACACGTCTCGCCATCGCGTTTTCCTTCAATACCAAATTTGTTCTAGAAAATTCGAATCTAGCACAGTTTTAAATTCATCTCCTCACGAAGCCCGGCTGACGAAGCTGACAGCCACGAAACGCCCGTGCAGTTCTTCACCAAAACGGCAAAAGGAGGGGAAGAGGATGCGTCAGAACATATCTAGCGTCCAATCGTTGAATAATCCAATGAAGTGCAAGCTTTCAACAAAATACAACAATAGCATAAAGAAAGACTGGTGGTGTTTGATCTGCAAGGAGTTTTGGAGCAAAACAGCACCGAATTCTGTCTGGATTCAATGCGTGGAGTGCAGGGAGTCGGGTCATAAAGGCTGCGTGAGGGCCCAGGGAGTTTAATTTCAAGTCCTTCTACTGCAAAAACTGAAGGTTTAAATTTTTTTTTCTGACTGTCTCGTTTTGCCCCGCAGGTTGGGGCAAAATGAGACATCTGGTGCATTTTTTATTTCTTTTTAAAATAAACTTTCTGACAGTGGCAACATGGTCATATTTATGTAGCACATACCTTGTACCCCAAGGAAAGTTTCTGCACTGCCGTTTAAGGGTAAAGAGTGAAATAAAAAAAATATTCACTATTTTCAAATTTTTGTCTCATTTTGCCCCACCTTACCCTAATGGTTTTCGTAAAATATGAAAAATTTAAATAGCTAGGTCAGTGCGATCAAAATATGGGGTAAAGGCCTTTGAGTGGTGGTGTCGTATGGGCCTGCTAATTAGGGGTGCCAAATATGGGGATGAATCTAGAGCTAGTTTTTATTGAAACGTTGATAAAGAAACTCTAATCTAGCTTTTTGCCTTTGTGCCTGTAATAGGGCAATGTCAGTGGCTTGCATTATTAACAAGGCGACTTTAACGCAAAAAAAATGTTAAATACATATTACAGCCTTTCTTTGCGTTCAATGTGTCAATATTACGCTTGGCGTAGGCGTCCCATATTATGCATGCGCCTTGTAGTTTTGGTCGCACATGGACAGTGTAGCAGAGTACATTAGAAGAAGTTAGAACTCAGTGTCACGCCAAGATATTTTTTTAGTAGTTTACTTGTTGTAGTGATGAAGGCCCTAATATATTAGTATACGATAGTGGATTTTTTTTTTTTTGCGAGTTACAAGAAGGCAGGTAAATTTCCTCGCGTTAAGAAACATTTCTCCTTTGTTACACCATTCATGTGAATTGCTCATGCTAGTGTTCAGATCGTTCTAATCATTAGTAGAACTAATTTTTTTTAAGTAAAACACAATCATCTGCAAACTATTTTATTTTTATGCTAGGGTGAATACCAACAACACTATCATTAATATATAATAGCCAAGGCAAAGACCCCAATTCAATGCTCTGTGAAGCAAAGGAAAGTTTTGCCGACGTTAATTGTACTGTTTTGTGTACATTGTAGTAATTGTAATGCAGATGTGAAGAAAGTAAAGTGGACGCAATGACAACTTGCCGCCGGCTGAGGTCGGGCAAGTGCAGGGGGGGGGGTAGGGGGGGTAGGGGGGGGGGGCGTCGGGTTTTCTGGAAAAGTTCACGTGTAATCCCCCTCCCCCATTTCTTTGCCGCGATGAAGGTTCCTTTCCGCCTGGACCACTGCGAAGCACCAATGGAAGAATTCAACTAAAACTGGGCGGGATATAGCTCTGGCGGTCAAGGGGTATAATTTCATATTTCGAGGGCTTTCTCTAAACGCTTGAGAAAATCGCTACACAGAAGGTGGTACGCCGCCGCAAAAACAGGGATCGGCCGCTGTGGAATGGCCTCCACAACGTAATGAAATGCGATTGGCTCTAAAGAGAATATAAAAAATTGCATAATTGGTCTTACTGAGCCAATTAAGCACAATAAAAGAAAATACACCCTGAAGAGAGCACATGACGGCGAACCATGTGCCATGTGGCGTTAGTTTCATTCAGTTTCGGTAAACCACTTCGTTTAACTCTTCCGTTATGCTTGTGGGAAACGCGCTATATATTTATGTATGTATGTATGTATATATATATATATATATATATATATATATATATATATATATATATATATATATATATATATATATATATATATATATCAAACTAAAAGCCTAACCCCCCCCCCCCCCCCAACCTATCAGCGGCGAAATTGAAAACTCTACGCCACTCGACAGAGCAACAACAGTAGGGTTCTAACTGAATTTGCACTTAAAAATAGCGAAGCAAAAGCTTCAGAGAGCATGCATCTAGCAGAGAACCTTAGCAAAACAAATAAAGAAAACAATCACACACACACGCACAAAAAAAAAATCGATACGCGCAGCATGGAGGCGTTTATCGAGGAATTATTTTTCTTTTCTGCCCCGAACGATCGCTGCAGTAGTCACAGATCAATTTGATTTAATAGATTTGCAATAAGCTTCATGAATTTTGTTGTGTCATAGTTACTGACGACAGCTGTGCTGTCGAACAATGGGTTAAACTTGCAACGTTTGCGGTGCTGAACAAGATGACGCCATCTCTTAGATTGTGTTCTCGCATTGAAAAATGTCGTTTTAGAAGTAAGGTACGTTGGGGTGGGGGGCTAGTTGGTACGACATTAAAACGGTAAGGAACT
>JALIZH010029449.1:0-46505 GCA_030522465.1 Rhipicephalus appendiculatus | reverse complement strand
CTGTCGCACTCCTTCTCTCACACACACACACGCTTTCACAGCCTTCTCCGTCCAGTGAAAAAAATCCTCTTCGTCAAGGTGGTTCCTCTGAACATCATTGCTGAAAGCAATATGAAGAATTTCCTCCGCCGAACGACTTCGATTAGTCCTCGTCACAACGTTATCTGGGCGCGCAGAACTTCCTGTTTCACACCGGTCAACAAACAAATCGCTTGCAGAGTGCTGCCATCTATCAACAAACATACAAAAACAAGCGGCGCAGCGCTGGCCAATTTGAGATTACTCAGTTATACATCGCTAGCTCGCGCGACTTCCCGCCTACAATGTTATAAATTCATGCACTACAAGAGCACTGACGAATGCTATATGCAAGTAAAACAAGGTGAGTTTCAACTGAGAAGGTCAGACGACAGCGTTTAACTAACCTACGTGGCTACACAAAACCTCGCGAAACTGATATTTGCACGATGTGGGTCATCGTTGAACGCGCGAGTTGGCACGTATTTTCACGAAAACTTCGCGTCTCGCAAGAACGAATCAGATTTATCGTGTCACGGAGGGCCCTGGTTTGTTGATTGAAGCAGGAAACATGCAAACTCGTAGTGTTTCTTTCCTGCTAACACAGCCGAACAAGTGCGCGACTGCGTAGGGCTGCCATGGTGTCGTCTACTGATCATCCATGAGAGGACGCTCCTAAATTCCGCTAGGGGCGCTACAGTCTATGGGCATTGGGAATTACATAAAAAAGCAAGGTAGAGCATACCACTTTCGTGCTTTCTAGAAAAAGTGAGGTTTCTTTCAATTTACGTTCTTACGAGAGCAGAGACAAAGCTATTGTCTTAAATGGGCTGCAGATATTTTTATGTGCAAGCCACGTCAGGCGTCCCGCAAGGATTCATCGTGGAATAATGGCATTAACTTACGCCCTTGATCTAACGTATGGCTCTCCAGGCAACACTCTATTGTAATAGAGGAATTGGAATGAGCGTGATGACCCTGAACTGCAGGCCTTACCTGGAACGTATTTTTAAGCGTTCCAAGTGGAAAACAAACTTCAATATGGACAAGTGCGTCCACGTGTGTTTTACGAGAAAGAAAGAAATTGATGCGAGTTTCTATCTAATGACTGACCGTTTAAGTAATAAGAGCACGAATAAATATTGGGCGCGATGATTTCAAGTGAATGCTCTCGGAATTCACATGTGGACCGTCTCGGCAAGAGAGCCGCAGTTGCCATAAATCATATTCAATAATTAGAGCAGCTAGGACTACGTCGCGTAAAGCTGGGTCACAGCCGAGCTGGTGGGCACCTAGCTCGTACTGACCTGGCTAAGCTTTTACCCTGTTACATGTCTCTTTCCCGAGCTTTGCTATGCTATAATATTGTAACGCACAGTTCAAAACACACTTTAATAAACTAACGTATTTGGGGGCGAACTTGTGCCCGGGAATGAAAAAAAAACAGCTAGAAGGAAATCTACTAGCAGTCCAGGGAACAGTCTTCTTCTTTCTCCACGTTTTCTTGTGTCTCGCACGGGTCGCGCGCAGCTGCTGTAGACTGGGTCCCGCAGGCACGTGCTCTCCGCCACACTTTTACTTTGGTTCCCTCGTATGCCGCCAACCGTTCGGAGGGCATAGGGATCGGCCAGCGCGCGTAACTTGAAATCACACTGTGTCATTACCCCCCTTTTCCAGAGTGCATCGTCCCGATGCTCTCGACAAACTGGTTGCTTGGCGGTCATTCATAACACCTCTTGGTGGATGCAGTTATCGTCGCACAGCGTTGTGTCCTCGATGGTTCATTGCCTGTCGTAATACGGTTTCATCCTGACGACATGCACAATTTCTGTGCGATGCCGCCGTCGTGATGAAATATCCTGGCCCTCTGGAATAACTTCGTAGTTCAGCGAGCCGAGGCGGCGGAGTACTCTATATGGACCGAAATAGCGGCGAAGCAGCTTTTCCGATAGGCCACGTGTCCGTACGGGAATCCACACCCATACTCTGTCTCCCGGTGCGTACTGGACGTCTCTTCGTCGCAGATTGTATCGATGCGTGTCGGTTTTCTGTTGTTGGTGAATACGATATCGCGCCAGCTGTCTTGCTTCTTCTGCTCTTTGTAGATGGTCGCTGACATCATAGTCATTCTCGGACGTCTCGTCAATAGGTAACATTGCATCTAAAGGTGTGGTGACCGTCCGGCCAAAAACAAGTTGGAATGGCGTCATCCGCGTTGTCTCTTGCATCGCGGTGTTATAGGCGAATGTTGCATAGGGTAATATTTTATCCCATGTACGGTGCTCTATGTCCACGTACATCGACAACATATCAGCCAGCGTTCTGTTCAGTCGTTCGGTAAGTCCATTCGCTTGCGGATGATATGCTGTCGTTTTCCTGTGACTGGTGTGCGTCAATTTCATAATAGATTTCATCAGATCGGCCGTAAATGCGGTTCCTCGGTCTGTGATCAGCACTCTAGGAGCTCCATGCCGCAGTACGATGTTGGCGACGAAGAATTCGGCTACTTCAACGGCTGTTCCTCTAACTAGAGACGCTGTCTCGGCATATCGGGTTAGATAGTCGGTCGCAACTATTATCCACCGCTTCCCCGATGACGACGTAGGAAATGGGCCGAGTAAGTCCATTCCCACTTGTGTGAATGGAGCCTCTGGTGGTTCGACCGGTTGAAGGAGACCTGCTGGTTTTAACGGAGGGGTTTTACGTCTTTGGCAGTCCCGGCAAGTTTTGACATAGTGTCGTACAGAGCTGAGCAACTTCGGCCAGTAGTATTTCGTGCGGATGCGAGCTAACGTCCTGCTTACTCCTAAGTGTCCTGCTGACGGATCGTCGTGGCAAGCCTCCAATATCTCGGGTCGTAGAAGTGAAGGGACGACAAGCAGGAATGTCGCTGTATTGTTTTGAAAGTTCCTTTTATAGAGGACGTTGTTTCGCAGGGCGAACGCTGACAAGCCGCGGGAAAAAGCTCGTGGAACATCGGCAGACTGCCCCTGTAGGTACTTGATCAATAAGAGTAGCTCAGGGTCGGATTGCTGGTGATGTGCCATCTCTGAAGTTGTCACAGCTCCCAAGAATGCAAAATCCTCTCCGTCTTCGGTGGAA
Organism: Rhipicephalus appendiculatus; assembly: GCA_030522465.1. Lineage (NCBI taxonomy): Eukaryota > Metazoa > Arthropoda > Arachnida > Ixodida > Ixodidae > Rhipicephalus > Rhipicephalus appendiculatus. The sequence goes on along the minus strand of JALIZH010029449.1, from coordinate 43,385 downwards.
GTAGAAGCAGCGGGTTGAATTGGAGCACGCGACAAGCAATCAGCATCACTGTGCTTGCGACCGGACTTATACACAACCGTGATATTGTATTCCTGTAATCGCAGGCTCCATCTTGCAAGCCGTCCACACGGGTCCTTGAGATTAGCCAGCCAGCATAGCGAGTGATGGTCGCTTATAGCTCGAAAAAGGCCTACCGTATAAATATGGCCGAAACTTGGTGATAGCCCATATCACGGCGAGGCATTCTTTCTCCGTCGCTGAGTAGTTGACCTCAGCTTTCGAAAGGGTGCGACTGGCGTACGCAATGACTCGTTCTTGTCCGTTTTGCCATTGGATGAGCACGGCCCCAAGACCTACATTGCTTGCATCTGTGTGGATATCTGTTTCCCGCTTCCTCGTCAAAATGCGCAAGAACTGGATGGCTCTGAAGGCACTTCCGTAGTTCATTGAAGGCATCCTCTTGTTCATCAAGCCATACGAAAGGCATGTCTTCTTTCGTCAGCCGCGTTAGCGGTTCAGCGATTCGTGAAAAATTTTTGACGAATCGTCGGTAGTAGGCGCAAAGACCTAAAAATCGCCTAACAGCCTTTTTGTCCGTTGGCTTCGGAAATTTCGCCACGGCCTCAGTTTTTGCGGGGTCTGGGCGGACGCCTTCTGCACTGATGACATGGCCGAGAAACAGTAGCTCACGGAAGCCGAAATGACATTTCTGCGGTTTTATCGTCAAGTCTGCTGACCTGATAGCAGTGAGCACAGCCCGGAGCCTTTCCAAGTGTTGCTCGAAGGTAGCAGAGAAGACTACAACATCATCAAGATAAACCAGGCACGACTGCCATTTCAGACCAGAGAGCACTGTGTCCATCATCCGCTGGAATGTGGCGGGTGCTGAACAAAGGCCAAAGGGAAGTACCTTGAACTCATATAAACCGTCCGGCGTCACAAACGCTGTCTTTTTCGCGATCTCTTTCGTCAACTTCTATCTGCCAATATCCCACTTTTTAAGATCCAGTGAGGAAAAGTACCTGGCATCTCGTAGCCTATCCAAAGTGTCGTCGATTCTTGGAAGCGGATAAACATCCCGTTTTGTGACGGCGTTCAATTTCCGGTAATCAATGCAGAAACGTAAAGTCTGGTCTTTTTTCTTCACAAGGACAACAGGCGACGCCCATGGACTTGATGAAGGCTGAATTACGTCGTCCTGGAGCATTTCTTTAACCTGATTACCGATAGCTTCTCTTTCTGTTGGTGACACTCGGTAGGGATGCTGGTATATAGGCCTCGCTGACTCGTCGACAATGATGCGATGTTTGGCGATAGGTGTGCGTCGGACTTTAGATGACATCGAGAAACATTCGGCGAATTCCCTTACAAGGCCCTCTATTAGCTCTTTTTGACTTGGTAGTAGTCCTGGCTCGATGTCAATGGCTCCAAGGACGTCTTGCAAATCAGATTCATTGGTTTCAGAAGTGTGCAGCTCTGTAACCTGAACGAAATCGTGCAGACTGGCGATTACAGTTCCCTTTGCAACGTGTTGCACCTCATTTCCAAAGTTTGTAAGCAAAACATTCGTACATCCCCCCACGTAGCTGAACAAGGCCTCGTGCCATGCAGATTCCTTTTTGAAGTATGAGTGCGGTGTTGTTGTCAGCAAATCCTTCGAATTCACTGAACGCTTTGTTGGTTACTGCGACGGATATGCTCGATCTCGGCGGTACCATGACGTCATCATCCGCAATACAAAGGTCATATACGTTTTCTTCAGTGTCGAAGGTAGCGATAGCGTGCCTCGTCGAGAATGAGACGCAAGATTCTCGCAAGTTGATGACAGCGCCGTTCAGTCGTAAGAAATCCATGCCGATAATCTTGAACATTCGGGCAGCACAATAAAGCTGGCGACGTACGTAAAACCCCGTATTCCGATTCTTGCGGTGCATATTCCAGTTGGGTCGATAAGGTGCCCTCCTGCTGTGCGAACTTGTGGTCCCTTCCAAGGAGTCAGTACTTTCTTCAGTATTTTAGAAAGCTCGCTACTTATTACTGAATAATCTGCATCTGTATCTACCAGCGCGATGACTTCGTAGCCATCAACGAACACACGCTAATCGGAAGCAACGTCGCTACCAAAGCACCGGTTTCTGAGTCGGTCGTCGTCGTTCGGAGTCTGCGATGGAGGTTTTTCTGCGTTAGCGTCGACAGCGGCCTTGCCTCCACAGGTCGCTGACTCTAGTTTTCCCGACCCGGGCTTGGTGAACGACGCCTTGGGGGGGTTGCTGAAAAGCGGGGGCTCGACGACCTAAACCTCCCCGATGTCGTTGCTCGAGGTTGGTGTTGTTGGAAGCCAATGGAACTTTGACGACTCGACAGGTATTCTTCGATTTCGAAGGGGCGCTCTCCATTTCGTGGCCGAGGTGCATTTACAGGGAAACCACGAAGTCCTGCCTGGCGATATTGGCACGTTCGGTAGATGTGACCAGCCTCCCCACAGTGGTAGCAAAGGGGAAATCTGTCGGGAGTACGCCAGACATCGCTCTTCCTGAGTCTCCTCTCGGGTGGTGGCTGTAGGGGGCTCGGCGGCATCGGGTACTGCACAGGTGTAGTGGCTGCGATGTCCGCACGTCCGGGAGCTCCTCGCTGTAGCACATCGGCATAGGTGATTCTCGGCTGCTGTTGTAGTGGCGCTTCTGGCTGTGCGCTGAGCTGAGGTTCCCGTACCACCTGCCTAACCTCCTCACGGATCACGTCGGCCAGGGACGAAAGCATTGGAGCGTTCTGGTCAAGGCGCTGCTTCTGGAGCTCTTCTCGTACAACAGACCGTACTAGCTCCCGTAGTACTTCCATGCTGTTTCCCAAGACTGGTGGCAATAAGTCCAGAGAAGTGATGTTCGTGTCCCGGTTGTATATCCTTGCTCGCTGTTGTAGCGTCCTTTCCATCGTAGTCGCCTCGGAACGAAACTCAGCGACGGTGCGCGGCGGGCTCCGAATCAGTCCGGCAAATAGTTCCTGCTTTACGCCTCGCATCAGATGACGCAGCTTCCTGTCTTCGCTCATGTTTGGATCCGCTCGGCGGAATAGGCGAGACATGTCTTCCACGTACATGGCAACACTTTCGTTGTTGCGCTGGCTTCTTGTTTGGAGGGCAGCTTCGGCTCTCTCTCTGCGGTCTGTATTCGGAAACGCAGCGAGCAGCTCCCGTCGAAAGTCATCCCATGACAGGAAGGCAGCTTCGTGGTTTTCATACCACGTTCGTGCGCTATCTTCCAGCGCGAAGTAGACGCTTCCAAGTTTGCGATCTGCCCCATATCCGTTAGCTTTTGCGACGCGTTCGAAGTGTTGAAGCCAGTCCTCTGCGTCCTCGAAGCTGTCGCCGTGGAAATGCTTTGGCACCATTGGCTGATTCACAACAATGTTAGCTGGCGTGACCTCAGCTGCCATGTCAGTAGCGTCTCCGTTCACAGCCGTTGATGTTCTAAGGGAAGTCGACAAAGGTACAAATTCAGGACCCTCACCACGTAGGCGTCGACTGCAGCGCTGATGAACAGGGGTTAGCTCGTTGGGTCCAAGTCGCTGTGGTTCTGGACTGTGTTCCGTCACTCGAGAGGGGCTTGGCATCATACCCCGCACCTCCACCAAATTTGTAACGCACAGTTCAAAACACACTTTAATAAACTAACGTATTTGGGGCGAACTTGTGCCCGGGAATGAAAAAAAACAGCTAGAAGGAAATCTACTGGCAGTCCAGGGAACAGTCTTCTTCTTTCTCCACGTTTTCTTGTGTCTCGCACGGGTCGCGCGCAGCTGCTGTAGACTGGGTCCCGCAGGCACGTGCTCTCCGCCACACTTTTACTTTGGTTCCCTCGTATGCCGCCAACCGTTCGGAGGGCATAGGGATCGGCCAGCGCGCGTAACTTGAAATCACACTGTGTCAATATATTGCACATTGCTATGCTTGGTGTCTTTTTTGTTTTTAGTTCGTGTTTTTCTGTCTGTTTGTCCCTATACATATAGGCGAGCCTAGACTATAACAGCTCTGCTATAAAAACTCGTATAACGCGTATGTGGCACTTAAACTAGGCGATTAAGAGAGAACTGAACCTTGCTTGTGCAGGCGGTGTGGGAGAGGGGCCCAGCTTCTTATTGGAAGGAGTGAACTTAAACGAAGGAAAGACGAAAAGAAGGCGTCTACTCCCAGCATCGGCGGCAGCCTAACCTTTTTCTTCAGCAACCTAATTATTTCCATAACCAAGGCACGATCCAACTCATGACCAATCGTCCGGCGTGGGTTACGCCATGTGTTAGGGACAACAATGACTAAGTTTATGGCAAGAACCAGGGCATGTCGATGTCCAAGTGTGGGTCACCCTGCTCGCCTGTACGAACGCTAACAGGCAGAAAAAAATGGCTGCGTATCTGCATGCTTCGCTGGAAATATCGTCGAAAGAGGATAGTCTACTGCCGTCTACTATGTTTTGCCTTGCCTCAGACAGCGCATCATCTATGTTGAATTGGCCGCATCTGGCTGGCATTGATAAAAATAGAGAAGGCGCTGCGTGAGATATGGACGCCATCTGGCAGTGGTGTCGGGAAACAGGTGTTTGTGCAAAACCCAGGGCCACTGCCAGCGGCAGCACCACATCGTCGGCAGAGAGCTTTCTCGTGCATTGCGTCGCGGTTCGTGCATAGCGTCACATTTTCAGCGCAGCCTAAAAAACACTATAGGGTCTTTATAATTACGTATCTATGTATTTTCTAGTAAAGGAACACACCACCTAATACTTACGTATTGATGTTGCGCCTCAGGTATGCGTAATATTTGCTTTTTGATTGACAATGTTCACAAGTATTAACGCAGACACCAGTTAAAGATGGCTGGGTGTTCAGGAAGGGCTTAAACTTTGGCAGCGCGGCTGAATCGTGTGACGGACACACACATAGAAAGACTGGCAGACTAACCGAAATTTCTGCGTTGAAGTATCTCATGGAAGACTGTCGTCTTTAAAATTCTTGCAGGAGTGTGCGTGCAATGGACGTCAAGTATGTGAGGGTTTCGGCAGGGAAGCACTGCCTGCCCGCAGGTGGCAATGTGTTAAGAGACTTAAACAGACATCCCAGAACAGCTCGGGGAGCAATGTCAGAAAATGCTGCTTAGGTCCGATGTACAGGGCCAAGGCTGGGCAGTCCAGCAGGTCATCGAGGCTACTGGAAGACAAGGTCTTCCGTCCTCTACCTGGGCGCTATGGCTCGGACCAGAAACTAGCCGTGTGTCGTAATAAAGTTGTTTCTTCCATTAATGCCAGGGCCATGCCTGGGAAAGCAGGTACGCGCCACGTGCCGTGACTTCGAGCAGCCCTTGATGTAGTCTCAGTCGCCTGGCGGGTACACCGAAAACGATGGCCTCAAAGAGACTGGCCCTCAAATACAGCCCGCCATTAATCATCCATTTTTTGCCAGAGCTCACTAGCTCTCACGGCTGCCGAATATCATCACCTAATCCGGCCGGCGGTCGCCCTCATGGAGCTGCACAGCTGAAGCGATGCGTCCTCACCGACAAACGCGGCCCTTCCTGAAACGCAGCCGATGTTGGGCGCCAGTGTAGGAAACGACCGTATGTTCGCAATCACGGCCTGCAGTCTCACCAGGACTGCCATGGATGCAGTGCTCACAACAGTCCGCCAGAATACAGGCCAAGCCTCAACCACGGCAGAAACGCCTCACACTTGCAGGAAAATATTTTGTGAGATCAGAACAGCCGGTTTTTGTAGCGTGGTTGTCTGCCGCCGCCGCCACTGGTGCCCGCAATGGCTATCACGCCAGACAGGGAAATAAATATCCACGATCGAGTAGGACTGAAATCCAGGCCGTCTGGACTAGTAAACTTGTTATTTATTGCGAAATGGAAACCTTGACGCTGTACTTGCAGTTGTTTCAAGAAAGTTTAATTACTGTTTTGGGGACGTAAAACCCATATATTAAAAAAAACATGGCTGCTCCCTCTTTCAAAGGAATCGATATAACACGAAAGTGAAACGTGTTTTGACAGAGGTAGTTGAGCGTTTATTGTGCATTGTCCACAAGGGCGAATGACTGAATGCTACAGCAACAAATTGTAATGCCACGCGAAGAACCGCAGGCAGCTCGAAACTTGCTGCGCGCACCTCAAGCAGAAAGGACGCACGAAATGAGCATAGACAGGACATGCGTTGACTAACAACTGTGACAGCTCGACACCGCAAGCGCGCTGCTCTAACACAAAGAAAGACGCATGAAACGACCGCACAAGTATACACAGGAAGAGCGTGAACAACTCTCACAATTGTGACTTCTTGGGTGAGCAGCGCGCTCCTATCGTAAACGCGGCCGCTGCAGCGAGCGAAGTGACCATCGGGCACTGTTTAACCACTGTAACTTCAAAGCAAACTTGCGGTGGAAAGAGAAGGCGTACTAGGCCTAAATGCCCCAGTCACGATATGAGCGCGTGCGTCCGGAGCGGCCACGGCCCGTGGAGGCGCATTCGTAGCGCAGCGAGAGGGGCCACGATCTTTAGAGCGCGCCCTCCGCGCCACCTTCGCGCCTTCTCGCTAGTAATGACGAAAACGCGCTGAAGTCGACCAACTGCGAGGACCACCAACGCTATATGGTGTATATAAACAGCTTGCGTGAGCAAGCTGGAGTACGTACGCTCCTGTGGCCTAGTGGTTTGGCACCGCGCGCTGTGGAGGTAGAGGTCGTAGGTTCGGCGCACGGCGACGGGAGCTTTTTGTTCCAGTTTTTTCTTTGCACTTTGTTAGTTTATACTTTACAACGTCTTATCCGTGTCGGAAATACGTCAGTGGGGCAGTGGTGGACCGCGGCATAAAACACTTGCGTGTTAAAAAAAATTTTAAAAATGTTTAAACATGCTCTAAAAAGGATGCTCGTCAGGTTTTCACTCAGACTATGCTGCGTGTTCTGCGCAGGTATGGCTTTTTTCGCTCCTCCACAGCCTTCCTGTCGCGGCCATGTTCAGGGAGGTCTACGGGTCACTGCATCTTCTGCGGGCCGGAATTTAGTGTGTGTTTGAGAAGTGTTTTCGAAATGCGTAGAGCCTACTCTCTCATTTCGACTGTTTACCGCCTCCTGGTTTCACGGCAAACACGCTGGAAACCTGTACGTCTGCATCCTTCGACCTGTCCCGGCAAGCATTGTTGCCGGAGCTGCTGGGAACACTCCAGTACCGTCTGTGTGGCAAAGTTACGAAAGGAAGTGAGCGCGACTTCAGGCGATATGTTGCATCTCTATTCTCGCAGGTAGAAGCACGCAGTTCGGTCTTGTAGCGTGCCGGAGCACTCTGCCTGCCCGAAGCGATGCAATAAACTTCCGCCTCGTCATTTCCGGCGTCTTATTTTTTGCCAAACCTGGTTAGAGCTTAAACAACAGACACAGTCTGAATGATTCGCGCTTGGAACAAAACTATTACAATGTTGTAAGGAAGGGCGTAGCCATAATTTTTTTTTCGGGGCGGGGGGGAGGGGGGGGGGCAGAGGGGTTTCCAATATCTTTTAAACTGGTTCGTGGGTGCGTTTGTGGATTTATGTATGCGTGCGTTTTTATGTGCGCTTGCAAAAAAAGAAAACAAATTTCGAAGGGGGGGGTTCAACCCTCAACCCCCTTTTGGCTACGCTAATCTTCGTAACGAGGAAAGGTGAGAGAGTCGGATAAACGCATACTTGAAAACGAGCGCGAGAACTACGGAGACGTACAGATCAAGACGGACATAGTACAGCGCTTGTCCTGTGTCTTTTTTCTATGCGCCTGCGTCGTTTTCGCGCTGGTTTTCAATTATTACAGTGTCGTACTTAACTTGCTGTTAAGACACTCAATAAAACTTGCAGCAGTAAGATTAGTTGAAGTGTCTAGTCAAAGAACCTTGCCTCAGAGTGCAACTTCTGGCAATATCAGCTTAATATCTGATACATATTCTATCACGACACGCACTGCTGTACCAATGTTAAAGCGAAAATGAACAGTTGCGCTGTATAAACCATTGATACTTGGACAGTGCTTTCATAAAAAAAACATGAAAACGGTAAGAATAACGATGATGAGAGCCCAACGACAGCGCATATTGAACTATTTATTAAAATATCGGCTTGCTGCAGTCTCCACCATTTTAGATGAAACTCATTTGCATATTCTTACGCAAGCATGGCTTTTTTCTGTATCTTTAGGGCAGTGCTCTCTTATTTTTTATTATAATGGGTTGGAGCTGAGGTTTCATTGTTGTTGCGTGACGCTATCGGCCGCTTGACCCCAGCATAAAGCCTCGCGAAATTTCTGAAAGGCGCAGATAACTTTCACGCGCTGTTTCGATGCTTGTATCAAAGGTTACAGTGTTTTGCGTCGCTTTTAGTGCTTATTATGGAAATGTAAGTACGGCCTCACAGGCCTTTCAACAATTTTTCTAGCCTTTGGGTATGACAACTTATACTAATTCATTGTTAAATGCTGGTAACTCAACTTAATGCAGCATAAACACCCTGCTATTGTTGTAACACAAATAGCCAATTGAATTACATAAACTTTGATTGCATCGGTTTTTAGCTTTTCGCAAAAATTTGGCATAATCGTCATACTCCTGAATTCTTGAAGACATGAAAAATTCTTCAAAATGGCATGTTGGTGGAGCCAACGTTTCGATCCCCGAACATCTGCCTTATTTGGATTTCCCGAATCCTTGGTGGCGGCAGCTAATATATCAATTGTCCATTTGAACGCTCATTTAACAATTTATAGAATGGTTGCTTGCTGGGCTAGTTGGTATTTTACAGCGCTCTTTATACTCTGTCTCTATCGTCCCTTCCAGTTTCGCGCGCTGTTACATGTGATCTATAGAATGCTTTGATTACAATGACTAAATAATTCGTAAGCTTCTCTGCCAATTTTTACTTTCACAGAAGCTCTACTCATAATGTACCTACGTTAGAAACATGTGCTTAATATAGATGAACTGTAAAAAAAGTTTTCCTGATCTTGACAGGTTTCCTTTAATTTACACACGTGAATAGTTTACCGTAAAGGCTGACATTTTAGTGTTGTAACGAGAATCAATAGAGGCAGTAAACTTCATCAAAGGAGATGGGTAGAAACGAAATGGAGTGTTATGCGAAATAAGTAATAGAACTCGCTGGAAATTAGGCCAAGCTTTCGGGATCGGTCACGCTGGTACGCTGGTGATTCATCCAGACAACCACCTGTGTCTTCACCTCCTGTAGCATCTACTGTTGGAACCTAACGTGACAATTTTCAGTAATAACATTTTAGAAGGTCTTTCTAATCAAGTGGAAAATTTTGAAGATTTATCGCAGTCATATGTCATGTGGCTGCTACTTCAATGGAACGTAAGTAATTGCCACCAACGAAAAAGGCAAACCAAAATCAGGTTCACGAGGGTAGCGGCTTGGGCTTGTTGGAAGTTCATGACAGTATACTACAAGCGCGGGAACACACGGACAAGAAAGAGGACGACACACTGCGCGACACACAGCGCAGTGTGTCGTCCTCTTTCTGTCCGTGTGTTCCCGCGCTTGTAGTATACTGTCACAAAATCAGGTAACTTGTTCACGTGGTGCGCTGATGATATTCTTCCTATTATTTGAAAGCGTCGAGTCTATAGACAACGCGCAATCACTCTAGTCATTATAATCGTAGTGTCACAAAGACTAGAAGCTGCTCGACAGGGCCATGAACACAACAACAGCGATGGCTAGTGCTCACATATAAGAGGAGGGAGGATGTATCAATTCGTGCCACTTCTGCTGCTGCCACCCACAAACAAGCTTTCGAGCTGCAGAGAACATAAGGTAGGCTCACGATGATGGAGATAATTGATTCTATGAGAATGGAGAATCATAAGATACTATCAGCGTTTAAAGTGTCACGTGGTCGTGACGTTGACGAAGGCAGTAGGCAGTAGTCCAACGTGAAACACTTTATTTGAGCCGAACTTGTGGCCGGTAAGCTGAAGGTGAGATTACAACAATAAACGCTGGCACTGATAGCGGCGAACAGAGCGTCGGCCGTCGATCAACGGACAAGCGGTGAAGCGCGTCGGAATTTATACGCGTGCCATAGAATATTCCAGTCTTATCACTGGTTGGCGCGCAAGCTCTGGAATAAGCTCGAGTGTTCGCGTCTTGCGCGCAATCTTAACAAAACGATCTACAATGATCGCAAAGCTTCTAGAACACTGAGGCGCGGCTTGCGCTGAGCATTGCTGACAGCCTTTGAGGGCGAAAACCGAATATAGCGAAGTGAACATAAGAAACGCGCGTGGCAATGCCCCCCTCTGAAAAAGCATCGTCCCGATGCTTAAAACAGAATACGGGGAGGTGACCAATGCATGCAACAATAAATAACAGCAATAAAGAAGGTACAATAATAAAGCAAAAAGTACAGTCCTCAAATTCACTAACGCCCGTGATATGGCTTGAGGCGCACGACATGGACGACTTCAGGTCGCGCCCGGCGCCGCTGAGAGTTCGTAATGACGTCAGGGACGACCTCGTAGTCGAGTGCGCCGAGGCGTCGAAGTACCCGGCACGGTCCGAAGTATCGTCGAAGAAGCTTCTCACTGAGTCCCCGTCGGCGTATTGGCGTCCACACCCATACACGGTCACCGGGTTGGTATTCCGTGTGGCGTCGTCGAAGGTTGTAGCGGCGACTGTCAGTCCTCTGCTGGTGTTTGATCCGCAGGCGGGCGAGCTCTCGTGCTTCTTCGGCGCGCTGTAGGTAGGTGGTCACGTCGATGTTTTCCTCGTCGGTCACGTTTGGTAACATGGCGTCGAGCGTCGTTGCCGGGCTCCGTCCGTAGACCAACTTGTATGGCGTCAACTGCGTCGTTTCTTGTACGGCCGTGTTGTACGCGAAGGTCACGTACGGAAGGATGGCGTCCCACGTCTTGTGTTCGACGTCGACGTACATGGCCAGCATGTCGCCGATGGTCTTATTTAGACGCTCGGTCAGGCCGTTGGTCTGTGCGTGGTACGCGGTGGTCCGGCGGTGACTTGTGTGGCTGTATCCCAAGATCGCCTGGGTTAGGTCAGCCGTTAACGCCGTACCTCTGTCGGTGATGAGAACCTCTGGGGCGCCGTGTCGAAGGACGATGTTCTCAACGAAGAACTTGGCTACCTCGGCGGCACTGCCTTTGGGCAGGGCTTTTGTTTCGGCGTAGCGGGTGAGGTAGTCGGTGGCTACGACGATCCACTTATTTCCGCAAGCCGACGTTGGGAACGGCCCCAGGAGGTCCATTCCGATCTGCTGGAACGGTCGCCGAGGAGGCTCGATCGGCTGAAGGAAGCCTGCTGGTCTTGTTGGCGGTGTCTTCCGTCGCTGACAGTCTGGGCACGTCCTTACGTAGCGGGCGACGTCGGCGGCAAGGTGCGGCCAGTAGTACTTTTCCTGTACTCTTGCGAGCGTGCGGGAAAGTCCGAGGTGTCTAGCCGTCGGGTCGTCGTGTAGTGTCTGGAGTACTTCTGGACGCAATGCTGAAGGCACTATGAGAAGGTAGTTGGCTCGAAGTGGCGAGAAATTCTTCTTTATGAGAACGCCGTTTCGCAAGAAAAACGAAGCGAGTCCTCGCTTGAATGCCTTCGGAACAACGGCGGTCTTGCCTTCAAGGTACTCTACAAGGCCTCTGAGTTCCGGGTCGGCTCGCTGTCGTTCGGCGAAGTCGTCGGCACTTATGGTTCCCAAGAAGAAGTCATCCTCCTGGTCGTCCTGCGGCGGCGGGTTGACGTGGGCGCGAGATAAGCAGTCGGCGTCGGAGTGTGCTCGCCCGGACTTGTAAACGACGGTAATGTCGAATTCTTGAAGTCTCAGGCTCCACCGTGCGAGGCGACCAGAAGGGTCTTTCAAGTTAGCTAGCCAACACAAGGCGTGGTGGTCACTCACAACTTTGAAGGGCCTGCCGTAAAGGTAGGGGCGAAACTTGGATGTAGCCCAGATGATGGCAAGGCAAGGCTTTTCTGTTGTGGAGTAGTTGGCCTCTGCCTTTGATAGCGACCGGCTAGCATAACTAATGACCCTTTCCAGTCCGTCAGTCCTCTGCACAAGAACGGCGCCGAGTCCTACACTGCTTGCGTCGGTGTGTACTTCTGTTTCGGCGTGTTCGTCGAAATGCGCAAGTAACGGAGGCGTCTGCAGGCGTCGTTTTAGTTCCTGAAATGCTTCTTCTTGCGGCGTTTCCCACTTGAACTCGACGTCGGTCCTGGTGAGGTTAGTGAGGAGGCTCGGCGATGCGGGCGAAGTTTTTAACGAACCGCCGGTAATAGGCACACAGGCCGAGAAATCGACGCACGGCCTTCTTGTCGGCGGGTGGCGGGAATGTAGCGATAGCGGCTGTCTTCTGCGGGTCGGGGGGCGTACTCCGGACTTGCTTATCACGTGGCCCAAGAACAAGAGCTCCTCGTAGGCGAAGCGGCACTTTTGTGGCTTCAGGGTGAGTCCGGAGGTCTTGATTGCTTGAAGTACAGCTTCAAGGCGCCGGAGGTGTTCGTCGAAGTTTGAGGAAAACACAACGACGTCGTCCAGAGTACACAAGACACGTCTGCCACTTCAAGCCTGCCAGTACGGTATCCATTACACGTTGGAACGTCGCAGGCGCCGAGCAAAGACCGAAGGGCATTACCTTGAACTCAAAGAGGCCGTCTGGTGTGATAAAGGCAGTCTTCTCTCGGTCTCTCTCGTCGACCTCGATTTGCCAGTAGCCTGTCTTGAGGTCCATCGACGAAAAGTACTTTGCGTTGTGGAGTCGATCCAGGGCGTCGTCTATCCGTGGGAGGGGGTACACGTCCTTCTTCGTGATCTTGTTCAGGCGACGGTAGTCGACGCAGAAACGTAGCGTGCCGTCCTTCTTCTTCCCCAAAACCACGGGAGACGCCCAGGGGACTCTTGGACGGCTGGATTATGTCATCGCGTAGCATTTCGTCGACTTGTTTCTTCACGGCCTCGCGTTCACGCGTCGATACTCGGTATGGGCTCTGTCGAACTGGTCGAGCGCTTTCTTCTGTAATGATGCGATGTTTCGCGACTGGGGTCTGTCGAATTCTTGACGACGCCGAGAAGCAGTCTTCGAATCGCAGGACCAGGGCCTTTAGCTGGTCTTGCTTGACCTTCGGAAGGTTCGGGTTGACGTCGAAATCTGGTTTGGGACCTCGATTCGTCGAAGCAGGTTCGGTAGCATCGGAAAGGGCGAAAGCGTGGCTGGTGTCCATGAATTTCTCGATGTGGGCGACGGTCGTACCAATGTTAAGGTGCCTATACTCGTGGCTGAAGTTTGTTAGCAGTACCTTTGCTTTGCCATAACGCAGCTCGGCGATGCCTCTTGCGACGCAAATCTGACGGTTTACAAGCAGGTGCTGATCGCCCTCGATGACGCCTTCGAAGTCTGTGGGCTTTTCGGTGCCGACGGAAATTATGATGCTGGAGAGAGGCGGAACGGTGACGTGCTCGTCTATCACGTTGATTGCATGGTTCCACGGCGTCGTCTGGGTAGGCAGAGCTTTTTCTGAAGTTAGTGTTATCGACTCAGATCTTAGGTCGATGACGGCGCCGTGGTCACTTAGGAAGTCCATTCCAAGTATTACATCCCTGGAGCAGTTTTGTAGGATTACAAAGCTCGCAGGATAAGTCCTGTTATTGATGGTGACTCTCGCCGTGCAAACACCGGCCGGCGTTATTAGATGACCGCCAGCGGTCCGAATTTCAGGGCCTTGCCAAGCAGTCTTCACTTTCTTCAACTTCGCCGCGAAAGGGCCACTGACGACGGAATAGTCGGCTCCAGTGTCGACGAGGGCGGTGACGTTGTGGCCGTCGAATATTACGTCGAGGTCGCTGGTTCGTCGTCGTGCGTTGCGGTTGGGTCTTGGCGTCGGATCACGGCTGCGTCGAAATGCTGCGGTGCTTCCATGCTGCGTCGTCAGGTTTTCTTCGGTCCGCGAGGTTTCGTCGGCAGGGCTTCGTCTGCTTCGCGTCGTGTTGCGCAGGTCTCGTGGCGTTGTCGTCGTCGGCGGCCGCGGAGGATCTTCGGCATTTCGTCGTACAGCAACCGCACCTCCATCGGTTGCTGCCCTTAGTTTCCCGGATACGGGCTAGGCGACCGGCCCCGGTTTGGGCCAGTGTACTGCCGGCGGTGAGGTGACATGTAGCGGCCGGGCGACGGCGAGCGAGAAGGTCGTCGTTCTTGCCACTGTGTTCCGGTGAGGTAGTCGTCGATGTCGCGAGGCCGTTCGCCTGGCTGCGGATGCGGCGCGTTGACGGCGAATCCGCGTAGCCCCATCTGTCGGTACTGGCAGCGGCGGTACGTGTGGCCCGCCTCCCCGCAGTGGTAGCAGAGCGGGCGGTCGTCAGGGGCGCGGCAAACGTCCGTCTTCCTTGGTGCGTAGCGCGGCGCATAGCGCTGGCCGACAGGAGCACGGTAGGGCGTCGGTGCTGGTGGTGGCGGCGGCGGCGTCTTGGCGGCTGAACTGCGGTGATGCGCTGTCTTGACGTTGTCGCGGAGCGGGCAAGGGACGGCGGACCGCAGCAGCGTAGGTCATGGCCTCCGGATGAGGCGGCTGTGGTTCGGGAATTCCGAGCGATTGATGAACCTCGTCGCGGACAATGTCGGCGATCGAGTCCACTTGAGGCTGCGGCGAAGGTAACAGCTTGCGCAGCTCCTCCCGCACGATCGCTCGGATCGTCTCACGCAGGTCGACGGTTCTTAGTGCTTGGACGTCGGCGTAGCTTGAAACCGAGAAGCTGCGGTTGTATTGCCGTGTGCGCATCTCGAGCGTCTTCTCGATTGTCGAGGCTTCGGACGCGAATTCTGCGACCGTCTTCGGCGGGTTCCTGATCAATCCGGCAAAGAGTTCTTGCTTAACACCCCTCATAAGGAATCGCACTTTCTTCTCTTCAGTCACGTTGGGGTCGGCGTGGCGAAACAAGCGCGTCATCTCCTCCGTGTAGATGGCAATGTTTTGATTGGGAAGCTGCACACGTGTTTCCAGGATAGCTGCGGCACGTTCCTTGCGGACAACGCTCGTGAAGGTACTTAGGAACGTCGTCCGAAAGAGATCCCAGGTTTGTAGCGTGGTTTCGCGGTTTTCGAACCACGTCCTCGCGGCGTCTTCTAAGTAGAAGTAGGCGCGGCGGAGTTTTAGATGTGAAGCATCTTATGGCGAAGCTTAATCCGGTGGTGGTGGTGGTGGTGGTGGTGGTGGTGGTGGTGGTGTGCCGCGTGCCCACCCTTACTGCGCATGCGCAAACAGTCCAAAAAATAAAAATAAAAAACCTCCTCTCCCCCTCTCTCTCCTCTAGGCATCCCTCCCCGCGGCAACCACACCCACACTGCGCATGCGCCTCCCTTCCTCTCTCCCCCTCTTACACTCCCCCCCTCTCTCCATCCCTGCCCGCGGCGTCTAACTCCCCCTGCGCATGCGCGTCCCCCCCTCTCTCTCCTCTCCTACGCTCCCCCCCTCTCTCCTCTACGCATCCCTGCCCACGGCGTTCACACTCCCACTGCGCATGCGTGTCACCCCCCTCTCTCTCCTCTCCTACGCTCCTCCCTTTCTCGCCTCGCGACGCCGACGCAGGCAGCGTCTGCTAGCGAGTTTCTTGGTTGAAAAAACCGACTGCTCGCGCTGCACAACCGTTCACTGGCCATCCCGTATATATAGCAATGGATCTTGACCTCCAAGGTGGTGCCGGTGAGAGATTTCTCCTGTGCGTTGTTGAACAATAAAAATTCGCAGCGTGCGCGTTAACTAAAAGCGGAGTGCGGGTCTCTGTGTCCAGTCGGAGTCTTCTGTCTCTCATTGCCCATTAGCAGCGATTGGCATGTTATAGTAGGAAAAACTGCTCCATCACTGCCTGCTTTGCGCCTCCCCAGTTTTCTCTCCTGCGCAACGCTGCGATGAGCGCCAGCGTCAACGCCGCCGCCAGTGTAAGCGTTAGCGCCCGCTGCTTCACATCTACGCATGGTTCCCTTTAGCGGGAGATGGTGTAATTTTTCTTCGGAGTCCCAGTTGTTAAAGGTCGCGACTCGTTCGTAAGTCTCCAGCCATGTTTCGGGGTCTTCGCTAGGCGATGCGTGGAACGTCGGTGGCTCTCTGGGTGGCTGCATCACGATGGTTGCAGGGGACACAGCGGTAGTCATCGTGCCTTTCGTCTTCGCCGCCGTAGCTTTCGGCTTGTCCGGCAGTAGTCCGTGCTGCGGGGGGTAGTCCTTTCAGCCTGCGGCTGGCTCGACCGTCACTGATGGTGTCGGTGTCTTCTTCGCGACGTGGGCTCGGTTCACGGTTTGACGGGGGCGTCCGGTACATGAAAGGAGCAGCACCTCCACCAGATGTCACGTGGTCGTGACGTTGACGAAGGCAGTAGGCAGTAGTCCAACGTGAAACACTTTATTTGGGCCGAACTTGTGGCCGGTAAGCTGAAGGTGAGATTACAACAATAAACGCTGGCACTGATAGCGGCGAACAGAGCGTCGGCCGTCGATCAACGGACAAGCGGTGAAGCGCGTCGGAATTTATACGCGTGCCATAGAATATTCCAGTCTTATCACTGGTTGTCGCGCAAGCTCTGGAATAAGCTCGAGTGTTCGCGTCTTGCGCGCAATCTTAACAAAACGATCTACAATGATCGCGAAGCTTCTAGAACACTGAGGCGCGGCTTGCGCTGAGCATTGCTGACAGCCTTTGAGGGCGAAAACCGAATATAGCGAAGTGAACATAAGAAACGCGCGTGGCAAAAGTATTCCGTGCTACTTAGTAGGAGCAGGTGGTCAAGCAGTCAACGGCCTGCTGGGCTAGTTTTTAGTCACGAGGTCACTCGACGAGGTGGTGAGGTCACTTAACAATACCACGTCAAATGGACGTCGATTTTGTCAGCACACCCCGACAAACCGTGCTGACGCACCCGGCGGCTTCACTAAATGCAAGAAAGAAAGCTTCATGTGATGATCAGAGGAAGAAGAGAAATACCACCCGGCAAAGGAAGAGAAAAGAGAGCGACGAAGAAGAAGCCCAGTTCTAGGTGAACGTTTGCGATGGTACATTAAAAGGAACGTTATATTTTTGCGCAGTCGCATAGTTTAGGACAATGTGGGTGCTGTTTACAATCGCCCAAGAAAAAGAAGGCTATCTGTTAAGCAAGAAATGCCAGGAAGATGGAGACGGTGCCATCGACCTTCCAGAAAAGTTCAGCACACCAGACTTCTTAATGTTTCTACCCAATGAAGCTAACATCATCTTAGAAGAAATGATACCCAAGGGTTCCGTGAGAGTCCATCTACTAACGGCTGATTTCATACAGTGGGTCCATGGACCGATTATTCGTGACGCAACAACTGAGCGTAAAAGAGTCCCACTAATAATGAATCATGTCTAGCGCGCGCAAGAACGCCAAACGCAAGAGAACCAACAGCTGTTGTTCATCTTGACGTCAATAGTCAACTCTTCAGTGCATGCACCACGCGATGCCGTTACGCCTATTTCAACGATACACTAATGAGACCATCAGTTCGGCTTCAGTTTTCTGAGTACGCATGCCCCCAGAATAACTGGGCCAGTGACAGTGACTGAATCAGAAATATGCGACGTTTTTTCGTCGGAAACGCAAGAAAGTGGTACGACTAACGCATATTAAGCCGCACATTTGAGCGATGGATTGAATAGAAAAATAGCTTTATTCATTCATTTGACCAGAATGATGTCGAATGTTGGTACAAGGCCGTCCTTTACAAGCACAGAGAAGGAACAATTGCCGATTATTATTTCGAAAAGCGCCAACTATTGCAGCTCGCTGACCCCGACCTTTCGCAGTCGTCCTTAGTCACGTTAATTATTCATGGAATGACTCGAAGTTCGGAGCACGAAATCATGCCACGGCCACAAGCGACGTTGGAAGGACTACTGCATTCCTTAAGGAACATTGCAACCATCTTCATGCCACCTTGTCACATGACACATCAAGACGTCTTGCCAAACCCGCCAAAGCCAACAGAAATCATTCGGCAATGTCCGCTGCAGGCTTGCTCTACGCACAAATGAACATCAATAGAAGACTAACTGAAGTTTTGGAGGACACAGGCGCATCCGTCAGCATCGTAAGTTCATTCGACCTGAAGAAATGTTTATGGGCAAGACTGTTAATATGTGAAGCTATGATGGAACTTCCCGAATACTCAATACGTGGTCTCTGGTTTGTGTCGAATACCAAGCCAGCAAGACGAATGTTGAGGCACTAATTGCATGACACCGCATTTGGTTTTCTTCTGGCTCAGCCTGACACGAAGAGAATGAGAATAAATATATTATGGTGCGATGACGTATAGGTGCAACATTCAGTTGAAATTGTACATGGGGGTGAACCTCTGTCGAAACTGGTAACATCAAGCGAAGAGGCATCAACGTAATATCCAGAATTAATATCTATTGGACAATATCCACCTGCGGCCAAGGTTCGAAGAGTGCCTTTGAAGCTCAGTGACACTACTGTCGTACGCAGAAAACCATACGGCATGTTCTACGCAAAAAAAAGAACTACAAGGATTGCTGGATGCGTAGATTATTCGGGCTTCTACATTCTCGCTCGGATCGCCGATTACTATAGTGCCGAAAGAGGATAGGACATACAGAATGTGCACCAACTACCGGCTTGTCAACAGCCAAACCGACATATTTTCTTACCTGATGCCCAGAATTGATGAAATTATCGATGAAACGGGTGGCTACTCATGGTTCTCCCGCATCGACCTCTCCAAGGGATACTGGCATGTTCCACTTCAAGAGGAATTCAAGCACTATACAGCGTTTGTCACGCCCTTCGATGTTTTGGAATACAACAAGCTGGCATCCGCATGGAAATATTGGGGGGGCGCGGTTCCAAAGAATGATAAACAATGTGCTGCAGGACATCATCGGCAACTTCTGCAATGTCTACGTGAATTACATCATCATTCTTGCTTAAAATATTGTAGCGCTCCATTTCACGAGGACAAAAACAAAAGTACATGACAGGACGGGCGCTGACTCCAACTATTAACATGAAAGTGTTTTATGCCGGGGTCCACCACGGCTCCTCTGACGTATTTCCGTCACGGATATGATGTTGCACAATATAAACTGACACATTCATATCAAAGAAAAAAATGAGAAGGAAAAGGGAACCATGTGTAGATGTGAAGCAGCAGGCGCTAACGCTTACACTGGCGGCGGCGTTGACGCTGGCGCTCATCGCGGCGTTGTGCAGGAGAGAAACCTGGGGAGGCGCAAAGCACGCAGTGATGGAGCGGTGTTTCCTGCTGGAACATGCCAATCGCTGCTAATGGGCAATGAGAGACAGAAGACTCCGACTGGACACAGAGACCCGCAGTCCGCTTTTAGTTAACGCGCACGCTGCGAATTTTTTATCGTTCGACAACGCACAGGGAGAAATCTCCCACCGGCACCACCTTGGAGGTCAAGATCCATTGCTATATATACGGGGTGGCCAGTGAACGGCTGTGCAGCGCGAGCAGTCGGTTTTTTCAACCAAGAAACTCGCTAGCAGACGCTGCCTGCGTCGGCGTCGCGAGGCGAGAGAGAGGGGAGCGTAGGAGAGGAGAGGAGGAGGGACGCGCATGCGCAGTGGGAGTGTGGACGCCTCGGGCAGGGATGCCTAGAGGGGAGAGGGGGAGCGTAGAAGAGGAGAGAGAGGGGGACGCGCATGCGCAGTGGGAGTGTGGACGCCGCGGGCAGGGATGCCTAGAGGAGAGGGGGGGGATGGGGAAAGAGGAGGGGAGGCGCACGCGCAGTGAGGGTGTGGTTGCCGCGGGGAGGGATGCCTAGAGGAGAGAGAGAGGGGGAGAGGAGGTTTTTTATTTAAATTTTTTTAAAGGGTTTGCGCATGCGCAGTAAGGGTGGTCACGCCGCACACCACCACCACCACCGGATTAAGCTTCGCCATAAGATGCTTCAGATCTAAATGTTCCGTCGCTGGGCGTCGAATCTACGACCTCTCGCGCCGCAGCGCGCTGCGCGAAACCACTCGACCACAGGAGCGTACGTACCTTAGCAAGCTAACGGCAAGTTATTTATAAACACCATATACCGTTGCCGGTCCTCAGAGCTCGTCGACTTCAGCGCGTTTTCGTCATCACTTGCAAGATGGGGCGAAGGTGGCGCGGAGTGCGTGCTCTAAAGGTCGTCTAGGTCGCCGCGCCTCTCGCTGCGATGAGCGCGAGCCTCCACGGGGCTCGCTTGTGCGCGCGCTCATGTTGTGATCGGGGCAATGGAGCGCTTTGTACGCCTTCTGCTTCCACCGCAAGTTTGCTTTGAAGTTGCAGTGGTTAAAGAGTGTACGAAGGTCACTTCGCTCGCCGCAGCGGCCGCGTTTACGAAAGGACCGCGCTGCTCACACACGAAGTAACAATTGTAACAGTTGTTCGCGCTCGTCCTGTATATACTTGTGCGTCCGTTTCGTGCGTCTTTCTTTGTGTTAGAGAAGCGCGCTTTGGGTCTCGAGCTGTGACAACTAAAGCCCGCTCGTCCTGTGTATGATAATGTCATGCGTCCTTTGTGCTTGAGGTGCACGCAGCAAGTTTCGAGCTGCTTGCCGTTCTTCGCGTGACATTACGATTTGTTGCTGTAGCATTCATTCCTTCGCCCTTGTGCCGAAACAATGCACATTAAACGCTCAACTACCGCTGTGAATACACGTTTCACTTTCGTGTTATACCGATTCATTTGACAGAGGGATCAGCCATGTTCTTTTTTGTTTTCTTTGAAACAACACGGATTGCATTTTATTGCAATAAAAGGTAACGCACGCATGCGCATTCATGAAGGAGCAGTGAATAGGGTGGGATTCGTGCAAGCTATCACTTTTGGTTTAGTATTTCAAATTCATCATCTACTCAAAAACACGTGATGACCATTGCTTGCATCTCTCCAAGGTGTTAAGCGCGTTAAGACAAGCAAAGTTGAAAATCAATACCAGAAAAAGCGACTTTTTGAAGATTGCCGTAGTCTTCTTGGGAAGAGTTTTTGACAGACGTACAAATAGCACGAAAGAGGAATCCGTAAAACGCATTTCCCTGCTTACGAAGCCATACGACGTGCATTCTCTTCGTGTATTCTTGGGATTAGCTCGACATATCAGAGCTTTTGTAAAGGACTACGCTATAAAGACCAAGTGCCTGACTTTGCTAACACAAAAACACATTGCTTTCGTGTGGACACAAGAATGTGAAAAAAAAACGTATCACGAGCTGGTCAAGAGAATTTCAACAGACCCGGTTTAACAATTCTGGATTTTACCAAGATGTTTGAACTGAACACAGATGCTCGCATCATGGGACAGGTGCAGTGTTATGCCAAAGACACGAGGGCAAGCCAGCCAAAACACAAGTCAAAGTGATTGGGTACTACTCATATACGTTCACCAAGGCTGAGATCAACTACCCGACAACTGAGAAGGAAGCACTAGCTCTTGTCATGGCTCTAAGATATTTCAGAACGTACCTAGACGGACCACACTTTAATCTATTCACGGACAACCAAGCCTTAACGTATATACTCAGCGTATCGGAACCCAAAGAAGGCTCGCTAGGTGGGTCAGTGACATATTAAAGACGATAGTTTTTCTTGGGATACTTAAACGCAAAAATTTTGGTCTGTATGTGTGTCCTGTCTGTTTGTCTGTCGGTAACCCGATTCAGCTTCTCGACCAAACTTCTTTCTGAACGCCCAGCCATCTTGAACTGGTGTTCGCGTTCATATTTGTGAACATATTCGATCAAAAAGCAAATACTACGCATTCCTGAGGCACAACATTAATATGTAAGTGTCAGGACGTGTGTTCTTTATTAGAAAATACATAGGTACGCAATTCTAAAGACCCTAGTGTTTTTTAGGCTGTCTCAGGCAAGGCAAAACATAGTAGTACGGCCGGCACAAGACTATCGTCTTTCGACGACATTTGCAGCGAAGCACGCAGATACGCGGCCAATTTTTTACAATTTGCATTCGATGTTGCTCACAGGCCAGGAACCAAGCTGCCGGACGCAGATGTGATGTCGAGGCTAATCGTATCTGCAAACTCAGAGGAACATGTCAACCAGCTCCTGTGGGATGGTACTGAAGAAATGACTTTCAAGAATTATAGGATGCAGATACCTAAGACGAGTGTCACAAGAATCTTTCAGCTTTATCATGAATATCCAGGATTTGGTAGCAATGATGTTTTTCGGAGGACTTACTGGATAATCATGCAAAGACTTTATTAGAACACAGTGAAGCAAAATATTTCAGAATATGTCAGATCTTTCTTGTCACCGGTGCCAAATATGCGAAGCAAAATATAAGCCTCGCGGGAGTGAAATGACTTCGACAAGGCATTCGAACAAGCTGTTCGAAATTGTGCACCTTGATTTCGCGGAGCGCAGAAAAAAAAGGCGATGGAGTGAGAAAAATGCAGTTTTTTTTTTTTTTTTTGGGGGGGGGGGGGGGGGGGGGGCTATAGATGAATGTACACGATTGGTGGCATGTAAAACGGTAAAAAAAGACTAACAGTGTCATATCACTCCTGAATCGGGAAATGTTCAAAAAATATGGTTGATCCCTCCGTCATAGGAATCGGTATAACACGAAAGTGAAACCTGTCCTTACAGAAGTAGTTGCATGTTTACTGTACATTGATATAAGAGAGCTTGCACAGTGTCTGTTGGTGTTTGACAGTTATAGCACCGTTTAACGTGGATGCATCCACGTTGAGGCTTGGTGGTACATCTCTATCTCGACGACTAAAGTCCACGATCAATGATTAAACAAACCCTTCTGGTCATAGATGCTTTTGGTAGCTGTACGGTGGGAGCGGAATCTTAGAAAGCTGTGTGACAGCCAGAAGAGCGTCAATGATTGGACGCCGAACTTGGGCTAAGGTAGCTTACTCGCGGCATGTTAGAGTTATTGAACAACGCTGCCCGACCAGAGGGAAACGCAACGCGCGTCGTGTCTTCCCCGTTGGCCGGCTGCGATTTTTTGCGGGGCGAGGTTAAGTTGGGAACGCGCAGTTACGGCCACGCGACACACTCGCGCGTCCCAGCTATTTTTTTTGGTATGGCCGGATGCTATGAGCGAGGCCGTTGCTAGGGGTAAGGTCGCCATCTGTCAGTGAGTGAATACTTCGACAAAATTGCACTTTTCCTATTCGAAACCTGCCGAATACGACGGACGCGTAGAAACGGTGCTTTGAAGGAACTAATCGTGCATGTCACGGTCATAATGCGTTACTTCACTTTAGCAAGAGCACTTTGAGAGGACAGTGGTAGATATAAAAGGCTTGTTTTTAAAGCCAACAGAGTATGTGACTGTGGCGCAGTGGATAGCTTGCCCGGCATCTGTTGTCGCTGACCAAGAGGTCGTAGGTTCGCCCCCGTTGACGGAACTTTTTTCTTTGTCTTCTGATCATGCCTATTTTTTTCGACGCCATTTCCGTGACGGAAATACGTCACTCAAATCTTGGTGGACCCCGGCATAAAGCACTTTCGTGTTAAAAAATTGGGGGACCCTTAATCTTCGCCTCTAAAAGTTGAACGCGATAGCGATATCCTGTCCCGAGTGCGTACTTCAAACACTTAGTGCATACTTGCTATGCACCCACCACGTTGTTTTAAGGGAATACGCGCAGTAAGGTGTGCGGCTTTGGTAATGGGTGGCCGGCTTTAAATTACGAAATCGTTATGATAACCACATGTTCTGACCCCCGATGGCAATGTACGCTTGTACCACGCAATATTACTGGGATATTACATGTTATATTGCGACGCCTATATAAAGGACGCTTTCGTTCGCGAAGGAAGAAAGTTGCTTTCCCTGCATTTCCAAGCAGAGCAAGTTATTTTCACCGTTTTTCCAACCAGAGGTGTGGCTGTGTGGTAGAACACCTGCTTGCCACGCAGACGGCCCGGGTTCGATCCTCACTCGAACCCGGAAATTGTTATTATTTATTTGATTTGCATCTTTCTAGATTTTTCGGTCACGGACAAGATGATTTTTCGCTCACAACCAACGACGCCGACACCAGAATTTTTTGCGAAACGAGCTCTTTAACGCTCTCGCGTTAAAAAGAGAACGCACATTAGTGCTACTAATGCAATGCTTTATAAAATAAGCATGCATTCACTGTTTTCATTTGCCCTTGTCGGGCGAATAACAACAATGAATGAAACAGTGAAAATGGTGGGAGGGGGAGAAGGGGACGCATATTTGCAATCTCCTGAAGAAGGGAGGGTGGCGCTTGCTCGGGATTTCGCGGTGGTCATGGAAATGTCACCCGACGATTAAAGGACGATCACCGTGACGATTAAAGGAAGAAGGGAAATACCATCCGGCAGAGAAAGAGAAAACAGAGAGAAGAAGAAGCCCAGTTCGCGATGAACGTTTACGATGGCGCATTAAAAGGAGCGTTACACTTCAGTGCCTTTATGCAGCTTTATCCCGCTGAGAAAGGTTCTGTTGCAATGCATTTTACGTAAATCGTTCGGGGAGCAAGCGAAGGTATGGTGGTGAACACAGATAACTTCCCGCTGTTCAGTTTCAGCTCGCACATTCTTTGCTGACCTTGTCATTCTCTCTTCGCCATACATGCTCAGCAGGAAGTACAGAGAACGAAAAGAGCACATTTTACTTAAACGATAACAAGGACAACGCATATCGTTTTCTTAACTCGGCATCCATTATGGCACTGTAAGAGGGAGTGCTGAACAAATGCTTGTTCGTTTTTCAGAACCGAGGTTTCCACACAGTGGTGGGAAAATGAATATCCAGAAGAGTGCCCCGTCGACGGTCAAGATGTGAGTGCTTGAACATGGCCCTCAAATCTTTATCAGGTTCATGTATGGTGTTTACACTCGCGTTAAACCAACTCTAACGACATTTCTTGTGTCATAGAGCAGTGCCACTCGCGGCAGCTATTGTGCACCACGCAAGCGCCTCCCCATCTTTTCCTTTTCATCTTCTTGAGTAACGTACGCGACCCTAATGTATGAGGCCAAGTTGAAGAGATATTTTTTTAGGTCGACGCTGTCTCATTTAGGGATGTCTAGATTCCGACGACATTTCATTGTCTAGCAATGAAATGCCGTCGGGAACTTGTGAAAACGCCTCATTTAAGTTGGCATCTAGTTGTGAAAGATTATAAAAAGATGAATAGAAGAATGGGGCTTTCATAACCGTCCCGCCACCTAAGGGCATCACGTACAACTGTTTTGTCATATTCACTGTTCATGCGCTTCGAGTTGTCTAATTTGAACTCGCCCTGCTATTAGTGCGGAGCACTTTTGGGGGGGTCGGGTTGTCGTATGGTGTGGTTGTATGGTGTCGTTGTCGCTTGTCGTAACGCGGGCAAAACTACATATAGCATAGCCAGCTGTAGCATACTGAGAACGCGCTCGCGCCAAGGAGAAGTCTGCTTCTTCGTGTTCTTCGAGCGCTTTGGTGATGATATTATGTGCAGACATTACTACTATGGCTAGGGAAACACGACAACACAAACCACCTATGAAAAGTGAGAGGAAGCAAGAGAGACATAGAAGGACAAAGAAGGAAAGGAAAAAAATAAGAAGAAAAATAAAAATAAACAGGAAAAACACGGAAAGACAGGAAAAGAAAACAAGAAAAAAATGAGAGATGAAAAGAAAGAGAAAACCGAAGACAAACAAAGCAGGCTGCCTAGCTCCACACTTCCTTCATGCTTAGCACCACTAGGGCGAAGCTGCCTTAATTTCCTTCATTGCTTGCCGCATAACTAAATTTGCACAATAACCGACCCAGAATGACGTTTATCGCAGTATCGATCTACGGCCCAAGAATAATTTTTTTCACAAGTAGCAAGCTTTTGCATTCGATGAATTGATGGAGTCCAATTTTTCTACCACCAACAGACGCTCGCGTGCTCCTCTCCGTGCCTTTCTTCTATCGAGAACAGCCATCATGACGTCATCTGTATGATTAGGTGACGTCACCAGCAAGACGCTGCCAGTGAGCGAACAAGAGCCTGTTTTTCGCAGGCAGATGTACGCGCTTGTTGCGTTTCCACCTATAGGACGCTGAGGAAGGGCACTCGGAGAGGTGTCCAGGCGAGCCGAAGAACGCAGCCTAGCGAAGGAAAGCGCGAAACGAGGAAACGAGTGCAACTCCATCCGCGTTAGCTGTAGACTCGTGTACAACTGCAACGCCACAACTCAATTTCGACCTCTGGGTGGTTTATGGGCCCTTTAACCCTTCCTCCACTGGTCAGTCGTTGTCAACTTCCTCTGCGCAATTTGTTTATTTGCCCATCTTACCATTTTTACGCTCGAAAACTGTGTTTTTTTTACCAAAGGTTACTATATAATATGGGGGGCAATTCTCACATAACGGTATTGTTCGGTCCAGTGACGCGCAGATGGCCTGGCGACAGAAGTCATTATAGCAGGACTCGCACGAAAGGAATGGCCATTCTGAGGCAGCGGAGCGGCTCGGCACTCAAATGATTACATTTCTATAGGAACTGCCTGGAGGCGTACGCTGAGAGTTCTTTTGAACAATACAGGTGTCCTTAGTGATAGGAAAGAGAGGCAAACTTTCTTTCTTTCCCTCTTTTTTTTACATTGCGCAATTCTCCCTCGTAACTGCTTCCTTCCTTCGATGCGGGTATTGAAACCAACGGTGAATTGTACGCAGAGCGTTTTTGCGCAATTTTATAGTTTCTTTGTCAGCCCATCATGCTGAGACGCGCTGAGCGACAGATGTAGTAGTGTTACGCTTGATTCTGCAGCCCAATAGGGAGGAGGTCGTTAGGGGGAAGGGGAAGTGGGAAACGGAGGATAACAGAAAAGAAAAAGAGAGAAGGATGAACAGCCGGGGTCTCGTTCATTCATGGGGGAGGTCAATGGGGAAGGCAGTGTCCAGCAAGTTGCGGGCGTTTAACGGTAGGTGGTGATTCCGGTCGCCTGCACGAACTCCAAGAGGCTGTGGATGCCCGTAGGTTGGGAGGCGAAAGGAACAGGAAGTCGTTGGTGGTCGTAGATGGGAGGCCCTGTTGCTTGTAGGCAAGGGTGAGTGTTCAGCGTTCCTCCGGAAACGCTGGTGAAGCACAGAGAAGGTGCTCGAGAGTCTAAGGTCGCCGCAACGTTGGCAGGCTGGTGAGGGAGCGTCCCTTGGCGTACAATCGCGCCGCTGTACCCACACAGCCCGTGTCGAGACGAAGGAGAGTGGTGAGCTCCCAATTAGTGATGCGGCTCTCTGGGAGAGGCTTTGGACATTTGCCATTGGCCACTCTGGCATGTGGGTGGAAGGTTGTGAACAGTTGTTTCAAGCACTGCCTCCAAAAAATCAGATGCAGCAAATGCACGTGTAAGCGGCACACCAGGGTGAGGGTTGGTTGTGGCAAGGGTGTCAGCTTGCTCATTAGCGGCGCAAGCGGACACCTTTGCCTCAGCTCCACAAATGCGAGAAGCGCAGTTTGATGTGTGTAGATGTAACGTGTTAAAGCGCTGCCACAGCACCGTCCGAAAGCGCTTTCTGCTGGCGAGTGTCTCGTCGGTCCAACGCAGCTCTACGCCGCACCGAGACACTCGCTAAGGTTTACTGGCGTAGGCTAGCTTGTAGTCTACAAGACAGTAGTGTGGAGGAACCATGGTCATTTTTATTGCGATAGCAAATATATGAACACTCTCGGCTGATTTTTGCCGTCGCCATCACCGTCATGCTCCGGATATGTATATGTATGCATTATATAAAAAGGCACACAGAATAATTAATCAGAAGAAAAATTACACATCATCTCCCCCAACGGGCAACCATGGTGGGATGCGAAAGCATCGCGGGGGGTGCGAATCGAGTTTCCGTTTCTCTTATGTGACTTATGAGACGGTGGTTGTCGAGGCGTTTGAATTACTGCTTGCCGACGCTGACGTTTGCGTTCGGCTTCCCGAGCCTTCCTCTGCTCCGCGCCGACGTTGGCGTTTCGCACACAGTTGCACAGAGAGAGAATGACGGAAGCACAGCGAACGCGCGCTTTCGCAGTCTCGCAGCTTCGAGAGTCGCTTGCCGGCGTTGCCGTTTACCTTCAGCTTCGCGAGCGTCCATAGCGCCGTTGCGAAGGAGAGTGCAATGGGAGCGAGCGCGCGCCGCATTATATACGAGCGCACAGCTGTGGCGGAGAGAGAGAAACGGGAGAGGAGAAACGAAGTGGAGGCAGCGCTCACGCCACCTCCTCCCTCGTCTTCGCGCTCACGCGAGGAGAGGGGGAGAGTTGGCTCATGCGCAGCATGGGTGCGGACGCCGCAGAAAGGACACTGCCCCAACCATAAGATGCTTTCGCATCTAAAAAATTCCATAACACTCAACCGGGGTTTCGAACCAGCGACCCCTTGCTCCGCATAATGCTGCGTTAGAGGACTCAGCCACACGCGATGCATGCGCGGGTAAGCACTTTATAGACATCATTTGCGGCTGGTGGTATGCACATCTCGCAGGAGCTTGAGCGTGTTTCCTATCACGCAACGCTCCGATATATATTCATTCAATTTGAAAACTGCCTTTGAGACGCTTACGAAAAAGGGGCCCCTTTCTGTACCCACTCGTGATGTTGTAAGCAAAAAAGAAAAGAACGCCGCCCACACCTTGCGTCAGACGCCACCGCGTGGCAGGATCCGCAGAGGTGTCATTCCGCGCGCCGCCCTTTAAAAGAAGAATATCTAAGAGTGTCGTGTTCCGCGATCTCGACACTTTCAGCACGTTGCTCAAACATAAAGGCGTAACAACTATGATAGTTGTTAATTCAGGCTTCTACTGTGTATACCTGTGCGTCCTTTTCAAAAGTCATTCTTCGTGCTTCAGCGGGAAGCTGCAAGTTACGAGCTGCTCGTCGATGTGTGAACTTCCAATTTGTTGCTATCGCATTCATTGTTTCGCCCTTCAGCGAAACTGACTTTTAGATGCGAAGCATCTTATGGCGGGGGCTTTGTCCGTCGCTCCCGCGTCCCGCGTCCGGCGTCTGGTCACTTTCATGAAGTAGGGAAGCACCCACTATGCGAACCAGAACACTGTAGTACAAAACTAGCAGTTCCGTGTACGAATACAACCGATGAGCGAAGCTCCTAGCTCCTTAGAAATAAGACGCAAACGACTGTGTACGTTTTGAAACTGTTTGACCATACGAAGGATGGGAAAAAAATTGTCATTTCGGTGTCTCAATCGATGCCAATGATCTCGCGAAAGTAGCGTTCGCTGAAGGTGTCCACATCGGCTAGGTAGCATTTCCAGTATTCGCAAAAACGGTCGAACCCGCAGTTGCTGTACTGTCGGAGGAAGGAAGAGATGGGAGCATGGAGGAAACTGTAGTCGTCCATGGCAGCAGAGTTTGTGTGTGGTACAGGGAGAACGCTGGGAGAATGTGAAGGGTTTTTTGTTTTTTTTTTTGCGCCGCCCGCCTTGTTTGTGCGCGCAGAGCGCATGAAATCGTCTGTTGCGCTCGGTGCCGGAACGCGCGTTCGCCAGTTTGAGCGGAAAGGGCAGAGACGAAGAAGAAAGAGGGAGAGGGAGACTAATCTGCCTCCGTTTTGCATGCGTTCGTATGCCCGCGCTTTGCACATCGTGCAGACGCCATCCTCGTTCCAGCGCTCATAAAGCTCATTTATCCTCCCGCGTGAGGGGGGAGCCGCCACAGCTGGCACCGTGCCAGGGAGCTTCAACGGCGACGGCGACGGCGGGGTGCCAGCCTATGGACATTCGCTGCTAATAAGGCCGGCAACCACCACCACAGTCATCAGAGTCGTGGCCGAGAGCACAGAGCGGCTGCTTAGCAATGGCTAGGCACGTGGTGGGTGCAAGCAAAGAATAACACGCACTACTGGTGATGTCTGTGGCCCAGGTTGACTCCATTCCTTGATCTTGCTTGCATGGGCTTGCGGGGGGCTTTGTCCGTGCCTCATTCCCGCGTCCCACACCTCAACAGCGCATGCGCGTCCCCTCCCCCTCTCTCTCCTCTCCTACTCTTCCGCCCTATATCTTCTCTAGGAATCCTCTACTCTACGGAGCGGCGCCCGCGTCGCACACCCCCCCACGCGCGTCCCCCTCCCCCTCTCTCCTCTCCTACGCTCCCCCCTTTCTCTCCTCTAGAAATCCTCTACGGAGCAGTGCGCACGACAGATACTCCGCTGGGGGGGCGCCACGGTAGTTCCGCGGTATGAAAATGACGGAGCGGGCGTGCCTCATGCTCTCTCCTGTGCAGAGGAGAATGCTGTTCGGGCCGCTGCCGCGAGCGGGAGCGGCGACGTTTCTCCCGCTCAAGCTGACCACCTCCCCGCTGCTTCGCCTCCACACAGGGGTTCCCTTTAGGGGGGGGAGAATGGAAGCGCCGCGATGAGCGCCCGGACCGCTGCCATGAAATGAGAGCGGCGACGTTCCTCCCACTCAAGCTAATTGTCTCCCCGCTGCTTCGCATCGCCACATGGTTCCCTTTAGCGGGAGATGGGGATTTTTAGATGCGAAGCATCTTATGCTCCGGGGCTCTGTCCGTCCCTCCCGTGTCCCGCGTCCCGCGTCCGGCCACTTTCATGAAGTAGGGAAGCACCCATTATGCGAACCAGAACACTGTAGAAATATGAAGGCCGTCAACCGTACCACAGTCATCTGAGTCATGGCCGAGAGCACAGAGAGGCTGCTTAGCAATGGTTAGGCAGGTGGTGTCTGTCGCCCAGGTTGACCCCATTCCTTAATCTTGCTTGCATGTGTTTGGAGGGGGGCTTAGTCCGTCCCTCCTTCCCGCGTCCCATACCACCACAGCGCATGCGCGTCCCCTGCCCTCTCTCTCCTACGCTCAACCCCTTTCTCTCCTCTAGGAATCCTCTAGTCTACGGAGCGGCCCCCCGCGTCCCACACCCCCCACAGCGCATGCGCGTCCCTCCCCCTATCCTCTCCTACGCTCACCCCCCTTCCTCTACTCTAGGAATCATCTACTCTACGAAGCGGCGCCCGCGTCCCACATTCCCCACAGCGCATGCGCGTCCTCTCCCCCCCTCTCTCCTCTAGGAATCATCTACTCTACGCAGCGGCTCCGGCGTCCCACATCCCCACAGCGCATGCGCATCCGCTCTCCTCTAGGAATCATCTACTCTACGGAGCGGCTCCCGCGTCCCACACCCCCACAGCACATGCACGTCCCCCCCCTCTCTCTCCTCTCCTACGGCCCCCGCTCCCGTCCTTTCCTCTAGGAATCCTCTGCGGAGCGGCGCGCACGATAGGTGGTGTGACAGCTGCATACTACGCTGGGGGGCGCCACGGCAGTTCCGCGGTATGAAAATGACGGAGCGCGCGCCTTATTCTCTCTCCTGTGCAGCGCCGCGATGAGCGCCCGGACCGCTGCCGTGAAATGAGAGAGGCGGCGTTCTTCCCGCTCAAGCTAATTATCTCCCCGCTTCTTCGCATCCACACATGCTTCCCTTTAGCGGGAGATGGGGAATTTTTTTTTTTTTGCACATGACGCCACCAGTAGGGCATAGAGATCGACCAATTTGACAGCCGCGCGAAGTTAGGCAGGGCGAAATATATTGTATTTAAGAAAAGAAATCATCACAATACGCAATTTAAATAACAATAACACGCAAAATGTAACATACTGGAGCAATAGGATACGTAATTCTTCTGACTCGAGCTTATTCCGCGTCACCTAATGTTGGATGTTGCCTACCAAAGATCAGCGTACTAGACCAACTGATGAAGTTTTGCTGCGGAGCTGTTTTGTTTTTTCCTTGTACCGTCACACGTTCACATAATCATCAAAGGCTTCTACCTTTTCAGAGCGTGCAAGGTAATAATTATGGCGGCCCGCGCTCCCAGTCCTCTCCTTCATATCTGCTACAATGTCCAACATGTGCACCCCGGGCGTGCTTTGGCGCTGCACCAATTTGTCCGGCGTGGAATGCAAGAACTCGTATGGGAGAGAACAACGAAGAGAAAGAAAAAAAAAAAGGCGGGAGAGAAAAAAAAGAGAAAAATAAGTGAAAGAAAGATGCAGACCGAAGGAAAGGGAAGAAAGATAAAAATATAGAAATACAGGCACAGAAATAGACAAAGAAAAAAAGACAGGAAGAAAAATATACAAAATAGAGGCACAAAAAAGCAGGAACCATGAGAGGAAGAGAAAGAAAGAGAGGGAGAAAGAGAAGCAAAGCAAGAGAGCAAAAGAAAGAGTGAGAAAGAAGGGCAAGAACAAAGAGCGAGAAACAGATGGGGGAAAATAAACATAGAGAGAAAGAGATGGATAATAATTGACAAAGATAGATAGAAAGAAAGAGGAAGCGAGAAATAAAGACAGACAGAGAGACAGAGAGAGGAAAAAGAGGAAGAAAGTGAAGAGAATAGAAAGAGCGAGAAAAAGAGTAAAAAGCGGCACATAGAGAAAGAGAAAGAAAGAAGGTAAATAGAGTAAGAAAACACAGAGAAAGCGAATGAAAGCGAATAATTAAAAAGAAAAAAAATAAAGATAAACAAGGAAGCCCAGCCCGCTTCGCTGTTGCTTCAGGCTTACCACCACAAGTGCGAAACTGCCTTGATTTCTTCATTGCTCAATGCCAACATGCGCTCCTCTGCTCGTTCCAAGCATGCACGTACGTTCATTTATCAGAGCTTTATGAAATTATGCGATGAAACCAACGAGAATGTCGAAAACCATCTTCCTAACAGAACATGTTGGGAAAGTTATATTCGGAAAGGTAATAACGCAGCCCAGAGCGAAGAAATTTTACTTAATGTCTTGTTTCCGCGCTTTGCTTTGCGTTGTTACGTTTCGCAAGGAATATCCGTAAAGGAATGTGTCAGGTATGTCACAGGAGAATTCCTTCGCCTGCATCAGCCTGTAATAGTATTGTCAGATATCGACAATAAAAAATATGTGCACTGTGATGAGTACTGCCACTATTCTTGAAAATTTTCTTCCGAAAAAAAGGTCTAAGAATAGATCATTCCGTATAAATCTGCATGGGATCCGCACGGAACCTGCCCACTTTGAAGATGGGTGGAGTTGCACTGGTATTCATAAGTATGCGCATGGGGGAAGGGGGGGTCAAAGGGGCGCCCCCTATTTACCTAAGAGTGGAGGCGCAAAATCTGCCCCCTACATTGATTTAGTAGAGGGGGGGGCGCTGCGATAAACCTTCGCCCCCCCCCCCCCCACTTCCCTACTGGGGGAATCCTGAGCAAGCACACCTATGCTCATATTGGAAAAATAATAACGATCTTCAACAAATGTCTTATGCAGAACGAAGTTTTCTCTGAATTATGTCTTAGCCACCTCACCCTGCACGAGCTCCGTCCCTTTTATGCCAGAAAACTTGTTCCTTTCGTCGCTCTAACCATTTCCCTACCACGGACGCGTTTTCTATGTTACGTCATCATTCGGCCAGTTTGAATAATAACGCTGACAACTCCTGAAACATTTCTTATCAAAATTGTCCGATCGGCTGCGCCCATAAACTTGTACGCGCAACGCATGGTGAAATTAGCGGTACGTGAGCGCCATATTGAGTATGCGCCAGGAAACAAGTGAGGCACAATCAAGCAAGCTTGGGTTGTGGCGGCTTGTGTTTGCTGCTGCGGTATACTACGCATGTTTTCACACCCCGCTTATGCGCCGCCGCTCTTCGCCGTTCTCGGGTGCGCTAGCTGCCGGGAAAGCTGCGCCAGGTTCCTAAAGCCTCGGGTTTTTGCTTTGCAATAAACATAGAACAAGCGAGAACGCATGATAAAATACAAAATGTAATTTGTAGCGGGAAGTATGGTACGCCTGAACAACAAGAGACCACGTACAAATATACGAACAACTTTTTCCTGCTGCACGAGAGCTGGCCCAGCAGGCAGCACGTCCTTCCGTTTTTTGTGACTTTCAATAAAATTTATTAATACGAATCTAATTACAGATGCTCGTTTCTGTTGCTACAACTTACGGTTTTACCATTCCTCTGTGATGAAATCACACATTCTAGCCGATTATCAGCCTCTTCAATATCTACTGCGACATCACCAAACTTATCCAATCTCTGATCCACTCTGCTGTCTTCCTCGTAGTGTCCCGTCTATCATTTTTTTGTTCCATCACACAATGTGTGCTGCCTGATTCTTCCCAAGTTTCTGCGTTTGTTGTTGTTATTCTTCAGGTTTATGCCTCATCTTTAACAAAAGTTCAAATACAATATTTGTGAACTTTCCTCTTCCATAACAGGCGGTAACTTGACTGTAAATAAATGCGAAAGTCAGCCCCATACGTGCACCTATCATCCTTGTTCTTTGGTGGGTTGTTATTCACTGCAGGTTCAGCAGAAGCACTTAAGTAGAATGGGACAAATTTGAATGAAGATTCACGGAAAATCTCTTAGTGATTTTCGGCTATCAGACGATAGCGTTCCATTCAGCAACAACGACGGCACAACGTAATTACTTGCATTGTCCTGTTCCGACAACAGCATCTATTAACGCGACACATAAGAACGATGACAAACACCGAATGGAGAGGTGGGCGATAAACTACCAGCTGTTTATTTCGTGCCCTTCGCACTGCTTCTTGCATACGCTGTAAGGAGTGGGGTTCGGCGGATCTCGTTAAAGGTAGCTGGCTCCCGCCGTCGTTCTTTCCAGTGAGGAGAGACGCGTTCTTACAAGAAGGAACGTAGGTTTATTTACATGATGGAAGGATGAGTGAATGAGTTCAACTCAAGGAATGAACTGCATTTGTACAAAATGTCTGCCGCTTTTGTGGCCCCTCGTCTGCCAACACTGGGGTCCTCAGGAGGCGGTGACAGCAGCACCCGCGAATCAGCTGTCTGGACGACTCAGCGTTCCGCCCACAAGCACGGCAGAAATTGGGCCGCTCGTTGATGATGAGCATGGCCGAGGTGTCCAATGGGGTGCGCAAGCGCACCACACAATAAACTTGTGTCCGGCCCACGCCTCGCAGACTCGATTCTGTAACGCAAGGCGAGGAGGTTGAGTCCGAAGTAGCGTGGGGGAAAGGAGGATGACCCCGGAGGGGAAGATGGCCACTGACCGGGACACCTGTAGGTGCAAAGGCAGTGTTCAGGTGTTG
Organism: Rhipicephalus appendiculatus; assembly: GCA_030522465.1. Classification (NCBI taxonomy): domain Eukaryota; kingdom Metazoa; phylum Arthropoda; class Arachnida; order Ixodida; family Ixodidae; genus Rhipicephalus; species Rhipicephalus appendiculatus. The sequence goes on along the minus strand of JALIZH010029449.1, from coordinate 8,267 downwards.
GATCCATGAGAACGTCAACTGCGGCGTCGTCCCACGCTGTGCCACCCCCGCTGAAGAAAGGTGTGTTCGTGATCCCTCTGTCTGGTTCCTCATAACCCGACCGCAGCGAGCTGCCTGGCCCACCTGACCCGTGTGCACAACACGTGCTGGACAATGCGGGGCTCCGTGCCTCCGCGACTAAGCGCCGATACTGGGGGAGAAAGCAGTCCGGCAGGCAGGTTCACGCACAATGGCGTCTGGCTCGATGAACTCCAGGGCCAAACGTAACAGCTCCTCCGCCGCCCGGAAAATCTCGGCTGGCCAGCGGTCACAACCGCTGGGCACGAAGAGAATGGCTGGTGACGAGGACGATGGCCTGACGTGGAACCTCCAGCTGCGAACTTGCAACAAACTCCCAAAGCACCTCACAATGATCGACAACGGCAAAGCATACCACACAACACAATGTCATACTTCGATCAAGGACATTGGACTCGCTCAAACCTCTCCAGGCTTCTCAAGAAACATAAACAAATGAAAAACCCGCTACTCAAAAATTCTGACGGAATTTTGTGCCGCCAAAGCTATAACATTCATGGAGGAGGAGATGCTTACAGGATGGATCATATTGGCCGTCCAGAAAAGCACACAAGGCAAATATAATTTTGGCCCCAGATTCCTAAAAACAGCCTGTTTGAAAACTAGTCTTCTCCTTCCATCCGCACTACAATGTTGTAGCTCACATCTTATGCTAACCTCATGAAAAACAACCAACTACACAAGCTTCGCATGAATGCTACCTAAAATCTACACGAGATATCTGTGCGCATTCTTTACGCTCTCAAAATAAACTCAAAACGTAGCTGCTATTACCTACTTGTGGGACACCCTGACGCAAACGCAAATTTTCTCACAACAGAACGTACTGCGTCTTATAACTTCCTGAAACGTATCCCCAACCTCAACGTTCGGTAAAGCGCTAATGCTCAGATCAAGTGATCGTACGATCCTAAAAACACTCACTGAAAATAACAACGTAAAGGGAATAAACATAGCGTACTAACAGGCCCGTTTGGTTAATGCAACCACCTCACGTGAGATCTTCTGATGATGAACGCACTGGGCACTGCTGTGCACCTTAGCTCTACGCTACTCACATTCATAGAGCGCTGAAACATTAACTCACCACTAACCGTACACCATATCCCTTGAACCTAAGCTTATCTAAACAGGCGTCTGAACCTAAATGTTCACGAAGAACACCATGCAATGAAAATAACATTGATGCCGTACACCAAATGCTTCTCAAACGTGAGCATCTCGAAAACTCCTTTGGCTTTAAAACTTTCCGTAACTATGTTCATTTACTCCCGTAAGACGGTGAACTACTTCGCGCTAAACATGAAAGGTAGAAAAACAGCTAAACTTCGGTTCCGCTCAAGAAACGCTACTACTCTCAACCTTAGCGGTAGTACAAATCTTCATTCGCGACTGATGTGCTCTTATATCAAAGAAAACTTTTTACGCAGTCAGCTCACTCTGAGGCGACCACTGCTTCCGTACAATCCTTAACGGCTTAAAACAAAAACACAACTCGTACAACGCCTAAAAAACCAAAAGTAAGAAACTGTTCAGCTAAACAAACTCGTCGCGGAAATAACAAAGGAAGATTACTTGAAAACAAAAATAAACAAACAAAAAAATTCAAGAAATTCCTGTGTCTCTTCAAAAGCTTACAGCTGTCTCACTTCAATCGCACACGGGGCGGTCGCGGTATTGGCGGATTTTGACGACTCCCGGGACCACGACGTGCCCGCGCTACCAGCTGAACTACGCCGTCCCGCTTCATTCGGGATTTCGGCCGGTTCCTGTCAGTTTGGCAGAGGGGGACCCCAGGAAAGCGGGGGGAAAGCCAATGGCCATGCCATCTTTGTGCTTGCTCCCGCGCGGTGCTTTGCTACTGTGGCCTTTCGTCTAGGACCACTCCGACACTCTTGTCTACGCAAAGTTGTACATCTCAACCGCGCATTCCGTCGCGGCGTTGAGCATCTTTGTCCCCTATTTCGCCCCTTTCGCCATTTACGCCTTACTCTACGCCTCAAAGGACGTTTTGTTGAACTGGTCGATGACCCACGCTTCTTTCTTTCGCACTGCGGTTTGCCAACTCTCTCACGCCTTCGCTTTGCCGCGTGTGTTGTCTTCTTTCGTTTTCGGCGACGTTTTCGACCGATCTTCCCCACACTGCTCGGAACTTCGCTTTGGGTCGCGACATCGGCAGTTTCACAGCTCAAGGCTCCCTTCGATTCCTCAGCTCTGTTGCCCTGTCGGGCCGATTCACCTGCGCTGACCTGGCAAGAGTCTAAAGCTGGGCCCTCCTCAACGACAGAGCTGAAATCCTGAGACTTTGCGTCCTCGCTAAGTTTAGGACCAGCCTTGTCTTTCCAACTCCCGGAAGACTGCGAGGACAGTCTCCAGCTCCTCGATGACCCTATTAAGGCGGCTGGAACTAGCCTCGGTCCCACACGGAACGCCTTTCGGAATCGTTTACCCTTCTGGACCAGCCTCGGTCTCGTTCTCTACCTCCTCTTCCCCTCGCACAATCGTAGAAATGCGAACTTGTCTCAGGCACGATTTCACTCTCCGCGACCTGCCTCTGTTCTTCCTCCGCAGAAGGATATGTGCGCATGGCGCACTCGTAGAGATTCGTACTATTGCTTTGTGGTACCTCACAAAAGGCGGCTTTCTCAGTGACTTTAAGTTGCTCCGAACTCGCCACTTCGCACTTCTCGTGCGCTACACTTTTAGACGGCTGAACATTGCGCCGCATTGCCTCAACTTTACGTTCGAGCATTACAATCTCCTGGTCAAGGGCTCGCCTACGCTCTTCTCTTTCTCGGTCGCGTTCTTCTCTTTCTCGCTGGTGTTTCTATCTTTCCCTTTTTAGCTCACACTCTGCCTTCGCGCAATCGGAGTTGCGCGCACCTTTCTCAGGCTTGGTTTCTCTGCCAGAGCCTTGTCGCGCGTTTTCCTCCGCAGAACGGCACGTGAGCCTGTCGTACTCGTATTGCTTCCTCTTAACTATGATGCCAAAGCACCGCAATAAAGCTGTCTTAGCTTACTTCGTAGTTATTGAACTTCTCCTTGGGAAGGTACATTATCCTACCCATGAAGTCGCACGGAAGAACACTATATAAGGCAATAGACCAATAGTTTTGGCCAAGCTCTAGTTCTGTGCAAACCTTCTCGCAAGCGGTAAGAAAACGCTCTATATTTTCGCCCTCTCTAAAGAGATGGATCCTCTAATTTACTTGAGACCATCTCCAACGTTGTAATTCTGTTTCTCTCTCTTCGCCTTCTCTTTCTAGGCTCTCCTTCCACTGCTCTCTTTCCTTCTCCCGTTTCTCTATATCCTTCTCGCGTGCTTTTCTCTCATTTGCTTCTCTTTCTTTCTCACGCTTTTCTCTTTCTCTCTCTCGTTCCTCTCTTTCCTTTTCTTCTCTTTCTTTCTCGCGTTCATCTCTTTCCTTTTCTTCTCTTTCTTTCCTCAGTTCCTCTAACTTGAAAGCCTCTAACGCGTACTCAATTTCCTCCTCACTGGATTCCTTAATAATCAGCTTCCACATATTCGCCCTTGCCATTTTTTCGTCTATTTCAATGCCTAGATGCTTACACACAACCAACAATTTATCTTTCAGCATTGTCTTCATCTCCATGATTGCTGGTTTACTTTGGTCCTGCATCTCACATTTTTAGGTGATCCCTCTGACTCACTCAACACACAAAACTAGGTGATCTCCCTAACTCAAAATCAAACAATCCAGCTTCTCAACTCAAACACTCTCAAAATGAAGCCTGGAAAGTCAAAGCAAAGACCAAGTACTCACCACAACACAGCGCTATGTCGCAAGGCTCACCGCACCGCTGCCAACCACTTGTAAAGAGTGGGGTTCGGCGGGTCTCGTTAAGGTAGCTGGCTCCCGCCGTCGGCCTTTCCAGTGAGGAGAGATGCGTTCTTACAAGAAGGAACGTAGGTTTATTTACATGATGGAAGGATGAGTGAATGAGTTCAACTCAAGGAATGAACTGCATTTGTACAAAATGTCTGCCGCTTTTATGGCCCCTCGCCTGCCAACACTGGGGTCCTCAGGAGGCAGTGACAGCAGCTCCCGCGAATCAGCTGTCTGGACGACTCAGCGTTCCGCCCACAAGCACGGCAGAAATTGGGCCACTCATTGATGATGAGCATGGCCGAGGTGTTCAACGGGGTGCGCAAGCGCACCACACAATAAACTTGTGTCCAGCCCACGCCTCGCAGACTCGATTCTGTAACGCCAGGCGAGGAAGTTGAGTCCGAAGGAGCGTGGGGGGAATTAAAGGCCAACTCCGGCGATTTTTTGACCGGGTCAGGATAATGGTGCTTTTATGTTCCTGAGACACTCTTGTCACGCCCCCGATAGCTGAAATGCTCAGCAAATTCGAAAACAATTTATAATAAGCAAAAAGGCGCAATACCGAAACCGAAACCCAACCGAGTGTACTGTCCAAGTATGACGTAGTAGTTTGTTACGAACCGGAAGTCGTGCAAGGCATGCTGGTCCCGCCGGCGCGGAATATCACACGCTCCTCCGCAGAGAACAGAAAATCGCGCGCCAAACCAGCGAAGCGCCGGCCAACACCGTCGCCTTGTGACCAGCACAATATACGCTGTAGCGGCCAAAGTTGGCGAACCCATCGGCTGCGTCACTTCCGTCGAGCGGCAAACCAACACGTCACACACGCAATGTTGCCAATAATTGTGGGAAGCCGGGTGGGCGTTTGCAGACAATCTTTAAAATTCATTTGCAAACAATCAGCACATGTCTCAAGCTTGAAATGTGGCATAAATGACGGAAATGTGCAAAGGAACGGACCCAGCGAATTTCACTCAGATCCATTGACCTCGGAAAACCTCCGGAGTTGGCATTTCAGGTGATGGATTCATGAGAACGTCAACAGCGGCGTCGTCCCACGCTGGGCCACCCTGCTCCAGGAAGGGGTGTTCGATCCATGAGAACGTCAACTGCGGCGTCGTCCCACGTTGTGCCACCCCGCTGAAGAAAGGTGTGTTCGTGATCCCTCTGTCTGGTTCCTCATAACCCGACCACAGCGAGCTGCCTGGCCCACCTGACGCGTGTGCACAACATGTGCTGGACAATGCGGGGCTCTGTGCCTCCGCGACTAAGCGCCGATACTGGGGGAGAAAGCAGTCCGGCAGGCAGGTTCACGCACAATGGCGTCTGGCTCGATGAACTCCAGGGCCAAACGTAACAACGCACGATAAACACAACCCATAATGCGTACATAAGATGCAGTGTGAGGGGCCTCAAATAAACAGCATGAAGTTGAGCGCTTACCCGTCTCTTCTTGTGTGCCGTGGTAATATTCTTATATGTTTTGCGCTAGTAGATGCTGCAGCTATGGAACACGAACACGCCTTTCTGAATTTCATTTCTTACTCTGACCTCCACGCAAGATTACAGGAGATGCACACGAACCACAGAGTTTATCTTGATTCGCTAACTACATAGCGATACGCGTGGCGGCTCTCATGGGGTGCGGAAACTCGCGCTCCTCCTACCCCAGCTAAAAATTGAAGGACACTTTGAACATTCCAAAGTGGGTTCGGCGAAAGCTTGTGGCCATTCGACTGACTATGTCATGTCTTTTCTCTTTTACACACTCAGTGGGATGGCACACGAACGGAATGTATGCGTGTTTTCTTTTTAAATTTTTTACCGTGAATCGCAGCGAGACGCGAGACTAATGTGCCTCCGCTCGCATGCGTTCGTATTTTCTCGAGCTTTGCGCATCGTGCAGACGGCATCCGCGTTCTAGCGCTTAAATTGACGGACACTTTGTAAATTCCAAAGTGTGTTCCGCGAACGCCTGTGTTCATTGAGACGGGGGTGGGTCAGAATGGAACGCGATGCGCACGTCTCCCTCCTTGCATGATTGGAAACGCTGGGCACAGTGGTGCTACGCAAGAAAAGCGCGAGCGCTGTAGAGTCCGACGTGACCGGCGTCCGTTTGCGCGCCCCGTTAGCCACCTGGCACCGTGCCAGGGCTTGGACGAACAGAAGGACGTGAGCATGAGGCATTAAAGGCTTTCGCCTTAATAGCCCTAAAACAAGGCGAGGACGCCCCTCCTACCTGCGTGGCATGCGGTGGCTTCTAGGGAAAGCTCACGTTCTGTGGAATTTTTCGGGTTGCCATGCAGCCATGCTCGGGAGCCTCGGACACCAATAAACTAAAATAAGACTTGCGAATCTGAAGTGGAAAACGGAATACCCTACAAACATAACGAACGCACAGCTCGAAAACATAATGAGGCATCCTTAAACGAAAACAGTAGGCTTCTAGGTCTGCCTGATGACTAGGGATCGCTCTTTTTGTTTTTTTTGTTTGACCTGCACTGTGGTTCGTTTCCAATAAAGTTGTTCTCTTCAAATTTTTCTCTCTCTCTCTTTCTCTCGAACGTATAGTTTTCTATGTTTGCTAGTAGCCAATGTGTGAGAATGCCTCCTGGCAGTATTAGTGCCCCCTTAATAGCAGTGCATCCTGTCTACATGCGCCTGTGTACTCTTTAGTGTGTGGGAATGGCATCTATACTGAACCCTTTGTTTTCCCCCAGCCAATCCCGTTGCGCAAGTAAATATTTTATTTTGCCTGTATGTAACAATGCATACGAAAGTGGAATTAAACTGAAAACCTAGAAACTTCAGCATTCATTCCAGCAGAAAAGCAATGCCCACCTATGTGGATACTCGGAACACGTCAAGATAAACTCTTCCTTTTCTCGAATAAAGCCGAATAATTTAAAAGCTTTTAAGAATTCAGACTAACGCTATAAAAAAATCCACACCGCTACGGGCGACTTAAGAAGAACGCAATCGTTCTGTGCGCGCGTACTGCTGTTTATTCGCAGAATTGGAAATATATAGATATATTTATGAACTGCTGAAGTAATACAAACATTTGTAATTGATTTTTAAGGCAATGCGTTGGCTACCCTGATCCCACTACACCGATACCTTTTGTTCACATATGTGGACGCTCAGCAAAACTAGCACCCGCACTACTAGCACGGTCTCACTTTTTCAACGCAGGCGTCAAATCAGCGCTGTTTCCAGATTAATTTATCAAACCGCCTTGGCATTTTCGGAAGAACCCCACTTAGCGAAAGCTAGCAAAATGTAAATGTAGCATTTGCTACCCCCTTTTCATCTTTACTACGTGCCGCTGTTGTTTTACCACTATAGAAATATATGAGTGGCAGTGAATGTTGTCACTGGTACTCAGCATATAAAGATGACTAAAGGTAACCACTTGCGTACGTGGTGATTAGTAAAGCTCCTACCTCTACTGGCCTATGTATATGTGACATTCTTGTGGAAAATTTAGGCGAACGGTAACTTACTGCTATCTTTGCGACATCAACTTCGTGCTATGTCATCGCACAAGTTTATGAAAGCAGTAGGATGTAAGATACGGGGTTTAAAATATAAATTATATGGCTAAGTTGACCTCCCCGCACAAACTCTTCCACGAGACGTTCTTGCTATACATATCTCGTGTGAGTCAAATATTTGATAAAAACGTCCTTTCTGTATTGAAACCACTGATAACTCGTATTTGAAGCTTCAAGATCAAAAGCCGTATCGTAGAGCACTAATTATGTGAGATATTGGCGTTAAAGGGCGTGTGCCCTATGATCGGAAAAAACATGGCTGATCCCTCCGTCATAGGAATCGGCATAACACGAAAGTGAAAAGTGTCTTCACAGAAGTAGTGCTTATTGTGTAGTGATAATGAAAGTTCGTACAACGTCTATCGCTGTTTTACAGCTATAGCACCGACGTGGATGCACCCACGTTGACGCCTAGTGGCACATCCCCATCGCGACTACTAACGCCCATGATCATGATTTAACTGCTGTGGTAGTTAAACTTTTTAACCTATACCTGGACACAGCGTATCGCGAATCGCGCGCAATTATGACATCAACAAGCACGCAATAAACACTGGCACTGTGCACTTCTTAGAAGCGTCGTCATTTAAGGAGAGAAAGGGCGTGGCGTGTGCTGTTGACCCCTTAGCACAATACGTCATATATGCAGACGACACAAGCTTATTCTTTTCAGGTACAAACATATATCATCTCGTGAATACAGCTAATTCAACATTACAAAAGATAAACACCTGGACTCTTAAAAATTCTTTACTCATAAACTGCAGAAAAACAAAAATTA
>JALIZH010029448.1:0-16567 GCA_030522465.1 Rhipicephalus appendiculatus | reverse complement strand
TCTTTCTTTCTCTCTCTCTCTGTGTTTGCCTTGTTACCTTTTTTATATCTTGCTTCTCTATTTCTTCGCTATTTTTCTCTTTTTCTTTTTGTCTATCGCTTTCTTTCTCTCTCTCTATTTTCTCTTTCTCTATTTATATCTGTCTCTCTCTTTCTCTCTTTCACGTGTTTCACGTGCTCCCACTTCACCTGAGCAGGGTTTTCGTTTAACGCTCGCACCTGCTGTGCTCGGTGGTGGCGCTTTCCCAATTCCTGTGGCACATACCCACCTGTGGTTTTCTGCGGACATGAAAGTTTTTACGGCCGGCATAAACAGCACCACTGTTGAGAAATTCAACCAGTTCAATGCCGTGAAAACCATCGGACAGAAATGATTTAATTATGTTAATCATGACTTTTTTGCACAAAATGTCATCGTTGTCATCGTTTCGTTGAATTTGTTTCTTTAGCAGCAGTAGTAGCAGTAGTAGTAGTAGCAGCCGTCTCTTGATCTGAGAGACGGCTACTATTACTACTACTACTACTACTACTACTACTACTACTACTACTACTACTACTACTACTACTACTACTACTACTACTACTGCTACGACGACGACGACTACTACTACTACTACTGCTATGCCGACGACAACGTCGCAGGGTAGACTAAGCTTCGTTGTAAAAACATATATTTCTCTACGTTACGTAGAAGAGAATTTACTAGGCTTAGCTCCGTGTTGGGCATCGAAGTGATCTGTTATAGTATACGCTTGAGAGCGATTTCGTCGGATAACAATGATTTTCTCCAAGAACAGAAATTACCAGATCGGAACCTTCTTTTTCGCTGCCCGCTACTTTAGTACTGCATGCGGTAGTTTTATCTGTCAAGGCCGATCAGGCAGCATCGTACGAATTATTGAAGAAAGCAAAAAGCTCCTCGGCGTAACAATTTCCGGTATTGTTGGTATACGGTAATTTTCATTCCATTAAAACACGAGTGACATCAACTTTACGCATGTCGCGTTCTTGCGTCCACGAGTAGTTATCGACCCCCTATAGTAACGATGCGCTACTGATGATGCAACGGAGGGGCGAATAAATATCTGTAATATCGATTAGTATGACTTGTATCAAGCGCGATTCAAGACGGCTGGAAAGCCCCCCAATTTGCAGCGCTGGCAACGCTGCCACGCAGTCACCTCCGCGGTCACGCCCCACCTGATCGCGTGGCTACGAAAACGGTGAAGCGAGTTTCAGCTGACATTTCGTCTGCTAGGCGCGCACATGTAGTCGTGTGTTCGTCACTACCAGTGTCATCGTCGCCGTCATCAGTGTATACGAGTCATGAGCTCAGCACTGAGGGATTGCGAATCGCTGCTATTCGCGACGTCGCGAATCATTTACGCAACGGACGCAATGCATGCTTTCCTAACAAAAAAAAATCATGCATGCCAAGCTATTGAATAAAAGGCCACATCCTAAGCTTGAAGCTTCACGTCATTGCTCCTTCAAAGTTGCATCATTGAGCCCTACATTACTTGATTTATTCTCTAAATGGGCTCTGCGATGTATGACTTCGGCATCGCGCACCACCGCAGTTGCGTACCACAGACAGCACATGCGCCTAATGCTTTTGCAGCGTGGAGGCCTGGTTCAACCCGTACCTCCGCGGTGGCAAGGCCATCGCCATGAGCATGGTGCACACGGCCATACTGCGCAACGTCACCGTCGCCGAGAGTGGCAAGGTGACGCCGGGCTTCGAACCCGCAGCACTCATCTCCTCGTCAGAGTCCGTTGTCGAAGGTCGGTGCATACCGAATCTCATAGTCGTGGCTTATCCCTCTGGTCTCTCGAAAATAGCGTAGTAATCTCGGACAAACGCGAATTCCCTGATGAGGAGAAGTTCCCGTGGCTGATGTGAGTGGTAGCCAGGATCGCCCTGGCGTCAGGGGGTCCTAAAGTTTATTGTACATGATTTATAGCGTAGACACCATCTCAAATAATGGGATTTAAGATTCGAAGTGCTTGATACATGGCAAAAACTTTTAATGTACAAAGTGATAGCCGGTCTGTAACCCTCCAGGGGAAACGTATCGTTCGGGGTGTAGCCGCCGCGGTCGCTATGGCTATGGTGCTCCTGTGTTGACCCGAATGGCGTGGTTTCGATCTCGGCAACGGCGGTCGCATTTCGCTGGACGCAAACTGTTAGAGGCTGGTGTACTGCGCGACGTCAGGGCACGACAAAAAAGCCGAGGTGTAAAAGATTATTCGGAACCGTCACTACGGTGTTTCTTATAGACTGCGTCACGTTAAGACGTTAAACCCCAGAAACCAACCAACCAATCAGCGGTTCGCGTTGTTGGCTTGCCATGGCTAGAAACCGTTGTCGGAGAACTCCCAGAACAAATATAGACAACAGCACGATCACGTGGTCTATACGAACACGAAATCTATATAGGTAAATGACATGTGGAAAACTTCAAGGTGCACCAGCTGTTGGTGCACCTTAGAATTTTCTAGACGTCTTTTACCATTTATTCGCATTCGCTTACGGCATTTGCGAATAGTGTCACACAGAGTTGTTAGTTGCGCTTATAATACAAGGATATGAGCTTTCTTTTTCGCCAAGTCAGTTGTATTTTCCAATCACTCGTCCAGCCTCTTGGGCTTATTTGCATTTTTCCAGCAACTATAGTTATCTTAGTGATCATCACGTTAACCAATAGCGCGTTTGTCATTCACTGATAGCGCGTTTGTCGATGACCTTGCAGTTAGATGTTGAAGTCAGACATACGTTGGGGGGAATCGACAAGGAACGTTAATCATGAACTCGCAGACGTACATTCAATTGAATGGAGACTACCGGAGACAGTGATAAAAAGTAGATATTGTTACGAAGCGTCCCTACAAGGGGCAACCGAGAGAAGCTGGAGAAGAAGAGGAGAACGACGACGCTGCTCCAGCGATCACCACGGTCTTTGGGCCCCTGTTCTTATGAAACACCCCTTTAACCCTTTCTGTGTGCGTAACAGATTGGTGGAGGTGCTGGGGTACGACGAACCCGACGACGGAAGCACTACTACCCGGACTTCGCCGCAGCCGCCGCCTTGCCGGACTCCCGCCGTCGCCGATCGAGATGTCCCAGGATCAGAGCTCCGGTGCTTCGAGCGCAACACCGATGGGCTCCTTGCCTTACTACCGGATTCCACCGAACTTTGGCGGGACGTCTGGAGAAGACGTGGATGAGTGGCTGAAGAAATACAAGAGGGTGAGCAGATGCAATGGCTGGAACACGGCAGAACAGCTCAGCCATGTTGTGTTTTCACTAACTGACACAGCTCTCGTGTGGTATGAGAACCACGAAGACGTGTTCACATCTTGGGATCGTTTTGTTGAGGAAGTACAGAAGTGCTTCGGTGATTCCAACGCGAAGAAGAAGCGGGCGGAGCAAACATTGGCTCAGAGGGCACAGTTTCCAGGAGAAACGTGTACCACGTACATTGAAGAAATATTGAAGCTCTGCAACATAGTGAATGCCAGAATGCCTGAAGAGGATAAGGTTGGACACGTTTTGAAAGGGATAGCGGAAGATGTGTACAACTTCCTAATTGGAAAAAGAGAGCCTCACCTCTGTGTCCGACGTGATGAAGCATTGTCGCACATTCGAAGCGCTAAAGATGCGACGGCTCGCGCCGAAATTCGGCCGTCTCTCTAACGTCCCGATGGTGGCTACTGTCGACACCATGACGCCCGATGACCTCGCGTCGACAATCCGGAAGATTGTGAGGGAAGAACTGCTTCGATGTCCGCAAATCTCCCACGTCTCTTGTGGCCCCAGCGACTTTCAGGATGGCTATGTAAGAGACGCTGAACGCGCACGAACTCCAGGTTCTCTGGCTCCGTGGCAACCATCAGTCAACTCAGCCGATCCCGAGGAATGCAAGAATATGTGTTCACTATTTCGTACAAAAGTGGCCGCCGACATGCTGCGCACACGGCAATCTGCCTTCACGTATCAGCCACCCTCCAATGACGAACGACGCTTGCGCTCACCTCGTTTCCCCTCAACGAATGTCGGCTGGCTACGGTGCACGTGAAGATCGGTACTACCATCCTAGGCCTCCCCCAGAGGACTGGCTACTCTGAGCAGCCACGGGCGTCTCGACCTCGCCCGGTGTGCTACAACTGTGGTGTCGCGGGTCATATATCGCGTTTCTGCAACTACCGTCCTTCATACCACCGAGAGCCCTTGCCTATGGCTACCCAGCCTTTTGACCACACGCACTCTATGCCGGGACCATCACGCGCGCCTGCTGGTTTACGCTACCCGTCACCGGCCTCCGATCGAAGCTTGACTCCACCACCAGCTCCACGTGGTCGACGATCCCCATCGCCGCGGCCTCGCACGCAATCACCGCCGCCGGAAAACTAGTCGGTGCGGCCAATGGGCGTGAGGCCTCAGGATTCCAGGCACTATCGACAGATATTCCTCCGTCAGTGTTTATGTTAAAAAACAAAGTTCACGTGCTTGTTGATGACGTACTTACCACGGCGCTAGTAGATACAGGTGCGACTATTTGTGTGATGAGTCTAACTTTTAAAAACGCTCTCGGGACGAAGGTGATGTTTTGTATGAGCCGTGGTGTGACACTCCGTGGTGTGAGTGGTGACGTGCTGTGTCCTGTGGGAGTTTGTACTGCCAATGTGTCCTTGTGTGGCAAAGTGTTTCCCACCGAATTTGCTGTTATTGCGCGATCCACGCATGATGTTATTTTGGGAATCGACTTTTTGCGGGAGTGTGGAGCAACAGTTGACTGCAGAAGTGGGCACCTTTCCGTGCACGGTAGTTTTCCTGCTGTGCTTTTGGAGAATTCGTCCCGTGATGACTACACGTTTGTCGTCTCCGAGGCCACGGTCGTTCCTGCCTCCTCTGCCATGTGCATCCCAGTGACTTGTTCTAGTAACGACCATGCCATGTTCGACGCCACACTCGAACCAATTCACTTGGCCTGTGCGAAAAAGAACATTTTAGTTCCCCATTGTCTGGTGTCGGTAGTTAACGGAAACGCATCTGTGTGGGCAATCAACAGTTCCATAGAGCCTTCAGTGTTGCCTGGTGGCATGAAACTTGCTGTATACAAGCCCGAATCCTCTACGACGTTTATTGGTCTTGTTGATGATGTAGGCGAGAACGGACATGTAGCTTCTCAACGTTCAGGGGATTCACAACTCCTACAAGTGGTCAGCCAGTCACTAAGCCAAAGCGAACGTCACACCCTCCTCGACGTTCTCTCCAAGCACGCTAAAGTGTTCGACTTCACCAAAAGCAGCCAAATGCCTTCAATTCCAGCATCTCGAATACGTCATCGAATCAACACCTCGTCGGCGCATCCCATACGGCAGAAGCCTTACAGAGTGACACCATCAGAGCGCAAGGTTATCAACGAGCAAGTGCAAGAGATGCTAACGAAGGGGGTGATTCAAGAATCGGCGAGTCCCTGAGCCGCACCAGTCATTCTCGTGAAGAAAGATGGTACGTGGAGATTCTGTGTAGACTATCGCCGACTGAATTCCGTTACCAAGAAGGATGTCTATCCGCTGCCGCGTATTGATGACGCCATCGACTGTTTACATTCGGCTTCCTATTTTTCTTCCGTTGATTTAAGATCGGGTTATTGGCAAATTCCGATGCACGCAGCTGACAAGGAAAAAAACGGCATTCGTTACCCCAGACGGGCTATACGAATTCAACGTGATGCCATTCGGATTGTGTAATGCGCCCGCGACATGCGAAAGATTCATGGACACTATTCTGCGGGGTTTGAAATGGCATATCTGTATGTGCTACCTTGATGATGTTGTGATTTTTGGGCGCACATTTCAGGAGCACAACGTTCGGCTGGATATTGTGCTCGACTGTATTGGAAAGGCTGGGCTTGTGTTAAATTCAAAAAAGTGCCATTTTGCTGAGCGCCAAACTTTAGTGTTAGGACATCTCGTGGATAAAGATAGCATAAGACCAGACCCACAGAAGACAGCAGCCGTTGCATCGTTTGAACCACCTAAATCTGTGAAACAGCTTCGTAGCTTCGTAGGACTCTGCTCATATTTCCGGCGGTTCATACCCAGGTTCGCGGATATCTGTCACCCCCCTGACGAATCTTCTACGCAGGAGCACTCCGTTTCAGTGGACCCCCGAGTGTGATGCCGCTTTTCGCCATCTGAAGTTTCTCTTAACTCAACAGCCAATACTTCGGCACTTCGACCCTTTGTCTCCAACAGAGATTCACACAGACGCAAGTGGTGTCGGCATCGGTGCCGTTCTCATTCAGCGCTCTGGCAGCAAAGAACATGTCGTAGCGTACGCAAGCCGTTCTTTAAGCAAGCCTGAACGCAACTACACTGTAACTGAGCAGGAATGCCTCGCAGTAGTATTTGCCGTGTAGCGGTTTCACTCCTACGTTTACGGTCGCCCGTTTACCATCGTCACAGATCACCATTCCCTGTGCTGGCTGGTCAACCTTCGTGACCCATCCGGGCGTCTCGCTCGATGGGCCCTTCGTCTACAAGAATATGTGTTCAGTATTTCGTACAAAAGTGGCCGCCGACATGCTGACGCAGATTGCCTTTCTAGGATGCCACAACCTACGACAGAGTGTGAAGCTGACAACTTTCACCATCTTATCGCCTGCCTGTCAGCTGACTTTCCCGACGCATTAACTTTCGCTGCTGAGCAGCACAAAGACCCCAGCTTGAAAGACCTTTTCCCTCCAACGCAAGGCTCAGTACCCGGAGGCCGATTTTGCATCAGATATGGTCTCCTTTACAAGAGGAACCTATCAACGACGGGCGCTCGCTTCTTACTGGTGATTCCCGATTCTCTTATACATCTGTTCTGCGTATTGCGCATGACGACCCGACGTCTGGTCACTTAGGGACCGCGCGAACTCTAAGTCGCACCAAAGACCGATTCTACTGGCCCCAAATGCGCAAAACAGTTGACACCTATGTGGCTAGTTGTGCAAAATGACAGAGCCACAAGCGACCTACCTCAGCTCCGGTCGGTTACTTGCAGCCAATAACGCCACCCAGCACTCATTTTGAAAAGGTCGGCATAGACTTGATCGGTCCGTTCCCGCGTTCTTCAGCAGGGAACAAGTGGATAATAGTATGTGCTGACTACATGACGCGATATTGCGAGACGGCAGCCTTATCCTCCGCCACGGCAGCCCAGGTGTCTGAGTTTATACTCCACTCCATCGTCCTCCGGCACGGGCCCCCTCGAGTGATATAAGAGACCGTGGTCGTCAATTTACTGCCGATGTAGTCGAAGAATTACTTCGCTCGTGGGCCTCCAAGTTCAGACACTCAACAGCTTATCACCCACAAACTAATGGCTTGACTGAGCGCACAAACCGAACATTGATCAACATGTTGTCGATGTACGTCGCTTCGGACCACAAGAACTGGGACGAAGTGTTACCATTCGTGACATATGCTTACAACTCTGCGAAACACGAAACTACAGGTTATAGCCTCTTCTTCCTCCTCTATACGCTCGCTCACCGCGTCATACGTTGGACACTATCTTTCCTTTTGTTATTCAGGACAATTCGTCTATCACCGAGACGTTGTGTCGCGCAGAAGAGGCTCGTCGACTTGCACGCTTACGTACATTAGCCGCGCAAGACCACTCTAAAACACGCTACGACAGTCAACGGCGACACGTCACCTATGTTCCCGGTGATCTTGTCTGGCTGTGGACTCCTGTACGCCGACGCGCCTTAAGCCAAAAGCTTCTCGCGGACTACACCGGACCGTTCGTTATTCTCGATCGTCTAAGCGAAGTCAATTACGAGATAGCGCGCCTCACTTCAAGTGGCCGTCGTTCACGAAAGACTGACGTGACGCATGTTGCCCGCTTGAAGCCATTCACACAAAGGATGCAGGAATGACTCGCCCGGAGGGCTTCGTCTGAGAGAGGAGGAATGTTACGAAGCGTCCCTACAAGGGGCAACCGAGAGAAGCTGGAGAAGAAGAGGAGAACGACGACGCTGCTCCTGCGATCACCACGGTCTTTGTGCCCCTGTTCTTATTAAACACCCCTTTAACCCTTTCTGTGTGCGTAACAATATGCTTCTGTTCGTTGCTACGCATATTATCACTGCACAAAATAATTATAGTGATTCTGTTGAACTCCTCGTCCTATTTGAGTGACATTTTTTTCTTATAGTTGAAGGTATTTTTCAGAATGGGAAAATAAAACTTCCCCATCTCCCGCTAAAGGGAACCATGTGTGGATGTGGAAGCAGCGGGAAGATGGTTAGCTTAAGCGGGAGAAACGTCGCCGCTCTCGTTTCGCGGCAGCGGCCCGGGCGCTCATCGCGGCGCTGCACAGGAGAGAGAAGGAGGCGCGCGCGCTCCGTCATTTTCATACCACGGAACTACCGTGGCGCCCCCAGCGGAGTATGCAGCTGCCGCACCACCTGCTGTGCTCGCCGCTCCGTAAGGTAGAGGATTCCTAGAGGAGAGAAAGGGGGGAGACCGTAGGACAGGAGAGAGAGGGGGGAGGGGATGCGCATGCTCTGTGGGGGGTGTGGGACGCGGGAGCCGCTCTGTAGAGTAGAGGATTTCCCAGAGTAGAGAAAATGGGTGAGCGTAGGAGAGGAGAGAGAGAGGGGGGAGGGGACGCGCATTCGCTGTGGTGGTACGGGACGCGAAACGCGGGAAGGAGGGACGGACTAAGCCTACCCCCCCCCACCCCCCCCCAAACACATGCAAGCAAGATCAAGGAATGGAGTCAACCTGGGCGACAGACACCACCTGCCTAGCCATTGCTATGCAGCCTCTCTGTGCTCGGCCATGACTCTGGTGCCTGTGGTGGTGGTTGACGGCCTTATTGTACTGCAGTGTTCTGGTTCGCATAGTGGGTGCTTCCCTACTTCATGAAAGTGGCCGGACGCGGGACACGGGAGGGAGGGACGGAACATAGCCCCGAGCATAAGATGCTTCGCATCTAATATTTAAGTTCTGCTTTTCGGGCTTCTTCGCGAAAGTAGCGCCGCTTTTTTGGGACGGCTACTGTTGTGATGATTATTTGCTTCTTGGACTCTGCCATCTGGCAACTCTGAGTTGTGCAGTCAACCTGTGCTGCCTGCCCCGAGTTTCATCAAGACCAGTTTTCACTCCTCCCGTCGTAAACTTTCCTCTCCCCAGCCGCCTTGGCGAGCTTCGACCGTGTGGTGTCGGGGGGTGTCCTCGTCCAACGCCATCATAACGGCCGCGCGTGCCCTGTCCCTGCCTCTGGTCGCGGGTGTCCTGGTGGCGGCGTTCTCTTTCTTCCCGACGGCGGAGCGTGCGAGCCGCGCTAAGGACATCCAGATGATGAGTGGCATGTCTGGGCGCACATATTGGACGTCCAACTACCTGTTCGACCTCCAGGTGTACCTGACCGTGTGTGCGCTCATGGGAGTGCTGCACAGCTTCTACTACATGGTCACCTCGGAGACGACCGGTGAGTAATCATCGTCATCATCATCATCATCATCATCAGCCTGACTACGCCCACTGTAGGGCAAAGGCCTCTCCCATGTTCCGCCGATCAACCCGTTCCTGTGCTTGCTGCTGCCACGTTATATACCCGCAAGCTCCTTAATCTCATCTGCCCACCTAATGTTCTGTCTCCCCCCTCACGCTTTTGCCTTTCTCTTGGAATTCATTCGGTTACCCTTAGTGACCAGCGGTTATCCTGCATACACGCTACGTGCCCGGGCCCATGTCCACTGCTTCTTCTTGATTTCAACAATGATGTCCTTAACACAGGTTTTTTTTTTCCCTGATCCACTCTGCTCTATTCCTGTCTCTTAAGGTTATACCTATCATTTTCCTTTCCATTGCTTGCTTCGTCATCCTCAATTTAAACTGAACCCTCTTTGTAAGCCTCCAGGTTTCTGCTCCATAGGTAAGTACTGGTAAGATGCAGCTGTTATATGCCTTCCTCTTTAAGAGATAGTGGCAAACTACCATTTATGATTTGAGAATGTGTAGTATATGCATTCATTCAGTATATATATTCATTGAAAAGTAGATGGGTTGAGAAGTTCGAGGTCGCCAGCGCGGGCACGCGCGCCATCCCTACAGACATCAGTAGACGGTTGCGTGCTGCGCTCCCTCTCACCGCTTAGTTTTCGTCGTGACGACGGACAGCAAGAAAACATCGGCGCTTCCTGGAGTGGCCACATTCCAGTACACCAGCGTAGAGTTACGCGAGATCAGATCCCAAATAGTAGGCTGCTATCGCATTTCTGCTGTCGCATTTGTTTCTTCGCCCTTGCAAGAACGCTGATTTTTAGCGTGATAGGGAATATATGCTTCAGAAAGCGAAATGTCCGGGCGTCTGTCCGGTGAGTGGCGTTACCATCCGATGACAAGCGAACTCCCATGATTGAGTGATGACGCCGCGGAACGCTGCCAGGTGATACGGACGACGAAATGGCATGAACGTCGATGTACAGTCATCGCACCCTGGCACGCAGTGCTCTCGCACTTAATGCCACGAAGGACTCTTAGGTGTTCCCGTGACTTTTCGTGGGGGTGTTCTTGCACTCCCAAGATCATTTTGCATAGCAAACTATCCCGACTCGCCGCTGTGATGATGGGTTTATAGTTCGACCAGAGCAATCGCAATACCCTCTTGCGGACTTTGATTGTTATCTTAGCAGAATAAAAAGTCGCACGGTCCCTCGAGCATTCGCCTATCACGACTCAAAGGCGAAAGCCATCTTATACTTTTTGTTCTTTTTCTTCCCAGCCGATTGTAATCATACCCCCCCCCCCTCCCCTCGGTGCCCCAGGAAGCTTTGTCGAACCTCACCTGGTGTCGCACTTTCTACGGGATCGGCTTACCTTTGACCGAGTGACGACGTAACGTAACGACGTCTTATGTGCCGTCATGAGATGGCTTAATTATATGTCGTTATGTTATGTGACTTCATAATGACGTCACCGATGTCATCGTGACATAATCAGTGATCACGTAGCTTTTTGTAACACCTGTGTGGACGCCGACGGCGACTTATCGCGTTTGATGAGGCATCTGAGCCTTAATAATTCATCATATGCTTATCTATGCTTATCGCAGTGGCGCTGCTACTGGCCGTGCTGGCGTTCTCTATCGTCGGCCTGGCCATCGCTTACACGGTGTCGCTCTTCGCCAAGACGCAGCCCGGGGCATTTACTTTGATTACGCTGAGTTTTACGATTATAGGTGAGGACTCTCTCCTCTGGCTTGTAGCAAACTTTTTTTTGTTTTTTCGTTTTCTCTATATGGGACACAAAACAAGCTCCTTTTATCAAAAGCCTAACAATTAAAAAGAAGTGGTTGAGAAAAATGTTTAAGAAAAATGTTTAAGAAAAATGTTTAAGAAACATGGTCGTCCGTCATAGTGGACAAACGGTTACGGTGCTCGGCTCCTGACCTCAAGGTCGCGCGTTCGATCTCGCCCACGGCGGTCGCATTTCGGTGGAGGTGAAATGGTAGAAGCCGTGTACTGTGCGATGTAACAGCACGTTCAAGATCACCAGATGGTCAAAATTTCTGGAGTCCGCTACTACGGCGTCTCTCATAATTATATCGTGGTTTTGGGACTTGAAATTCCAGGTATATTATTATTTCTTTATTATTATTATTATTATTAATATTATTAATATTATTATTATTATTATTATTATTATTATTATTATTATTATTATTATTATTATTATTATTATTATTATTATTATTATTATTATTATTATTATTATTATTATTATTATTATTATTATTATTATTATTATTATTATTATTATTATTATTATTATTATTATCGGTAACGCGGCAGTCAAGTCTTGAAGCAAGAATGCCACAGGTCTACTGTATAGGCACGCGCGCTTTTCCACTCGGCAGGCACAGCGCTCACGTGGAGAAATGCGGTCCTTAACGCGGAGCGACGCCAACGCGGTGACGACCTGGTCAAGCCGACCTGGTACGAGGTCGCAATGGCGCTAGTGCCGGCGTTCGCGTTTCCGCGTGCGCTGACCAAGGCGCTGGATTTGGACCGCGAGAACCAGGACTGCCTCAACAGGCGCCACACGCGTATCGCCGGCCACAGCCTGCTCTGGCACATGTGCAGCCGCGACAGCAACTACCGCTTGTTGGGAGCAGGCTTCTACTACTGCTGCCAGAGTGAGTCTTTGGGGTGGGCGCGTGATCGAGCCCACTGATGCATTTTCGTAATCGTACGGTTTTGAGGCACTGTGTTATTGTTCGCCAAATACTCTAAGTGACTTCAAAATTCCTTGTGGAAATGTACGTGCTCTCTCCAATACTTCTATTTTGGGTATACTTTGTTACATATGTGCGTATTAATATTTCCTTTTTGTAGAATTTTTTTTTTGCAATGTGCATTGTTTTCAATGCGCATGTGCATTGCTGGCTTGCATTGTGCTTAATTTTGCTTTTGCCGTCGTGTTGCCACAGTGAATCTGAAATGTGGGGCATTGTCAAGCTGTTTCATACAGTTTTTTTTCCCTGTCCCAACCACTTACTGTAAAACTGTATGTTGTAAATGAACTCAACTCAACCTTACAGACGTTGGTGTAGCCAATGAACAGGGAAGTTCAACCCCCCCCCCCCCCCCCTCTTTCCCAATCCGATTTTTTTTTTCATTTTGCACGGGTACACATACACGGAGACAAACACACGCTCAACCGTACATAAGTGGGTGGTTAACCCCTCTCCTTTCTACCGCAAAAAAAACAAAAAACAAAAAAATTCTGGCTAGGCCCCTGCCTTTGGAGGTCATTGGTAAAAGCGAACATTGTGAAGTCTTATGAACGAATTTTGTTTTTATCAGGATTTTGCCATACTTGTTTCGTGCACAGTATAATATGGGCAGCAGGCAAGAGTAGCGGCTAATTTGATCGACTCCGCCTTGTTTTTTGCACTGTTCCCCATTCGATACACTCCAAATGTGTATATTCCAAGCCTTCAGTTTTCAGTCGCAACGTACTATGTAGATCGGAGAGCGAATCATTCTTGAGGCTGGGCATATCATTACCAAGGGCGGCCGGCCAGTGACCAAATAATACTTATGAAAGGAAAACTTTTGTGAATGCGGCGCCAGAAAAGCATTTGGCTTGAAATAAGCGGACCAGTCTTTCATCACAAAATAATGTCGAAAAGAAAAGTCTGTGCCTTCTGCCGATGCTTACAATCACAGCTTCTTGGCTGACTTCACGTTCATATACGCCGAAAAAAGCAATCGCAATAGTGTCGATGATGACGTACAAACCTGCAGCACTGACACAATATAAATAATAATTAAAGAACTGCTCATAGTCTCCTGGTGGGCTTGTATTTAGGTGTATAGAGAGCGCCCAGAAGCAAGAAGAACCGACGTCACTCGTAGCACAATTTATCATGCCTTGAAAAATACTGCAGAATCTTTTCAACAACCTGAGGCTTCTAAAGTGATCGGTCTCTAGCTCTCTCGTTCATTTCTAGGATAAACATAGTCATAATACGAGGACTTTTGAGGCCCATTTCGCATTATGTTACCAAGAGCTGCTGTTAGACACGGGCTAACTTAAAATACAACCTCACGTTACGGAATGAAATTTTCAGCTTTTCTCGCTTACTTACGTTCAATCCCGCAGCATCTACAACTTCTGCTCCCCGTTCATCATTATTCACAGTTATTGTTGTCTTATTGCCTATTTTAACGCGATAGCGTTAAAGAGCTCGTTTCGCAGAAATTCCGGCGTCGGCGTCGTTGGTTGTGAGCGAAAAATCATCATCTTGACCGTGACCGAAAAATCGAGAAACATACAAATAAAAATTTCCGGGTCCGAGTAAGGATCGAACCCAGGCCGTCTGCGTGGCAAGCAGGTGTTCTACCACACAGCCACGCCTCTGCTTGGAAATACAGTCAAAATGACTTCCTCTGATTGGAAATGCAGTGAAAATAACGCTCGTGCTTCGCAAACGTAAGCGTCCTTTATATAGGCGTCGTCGCAATATAACATGTAATATCCAAGTAATATTGCGTTGTACAAGCGTACATTGATGTGACTATCGTAACGATTTCGTAGTTTAACGCCGGCTACCCATTGCAAAAGGCACACACCTTACTGCGCGTATTCCCTTAACACCACACAGTGGGTGCATAGCAAGTATGCACTAAGTGGTTGAAGTACGCACTCGGCACAGGATATCGCTATCGCGTTCAACTCTTAAAGGCGAAGATTAAGGGTCCCCCAATTTTTTCATTCCTTCTTTTGTGCACACAGGAGAGGAATACGATGGCTTGGTTGCCTACACTATGCCGGCAACAATTCAAGAAAATCATCATTCGGTTCACCTTAATTTATCGGCTACCTCTTCCTGATGTAGGCCTAATACTCCAAACCATTGCGCATCTAAAATAAATAACGTACACATTTGAATGTACAATACAATAAGCAAGAAAGTTAATTTCTTGAGGTATTATGCCTTGATTCTGGCGACCAACATGTGTAATGGGGAGAATGCTAGTGGAAATGGCCTAGGACTATGTGCTCTATTTACTGATTTGATAAATTAGCGCAAATAACAAAACGACGAGCTCTTGGCTTCATCTCCTTCCCTGTATTCCTATTCCTTTTATTATTTGCGGTAATTTATTTCAACCACCAAAGTCCAACAATACATTCTTTTGTCCCGTATTTAGATCAGTAAACTTTCGACACTATGTCACATGTACCATCCACGATGGTCTCGTGGTTATGGTGCTCGACTGCTGACCCGAAGTTCACGGGATCGAATATCCGGCGTCGGCGGCCGCATTTGCGGGGGCGGTAAAAATGCTTGAGGCCCATACCTTAGATTATGAAAGTGCTTGAAGCCCGTGTACTTAGATTTAGGTCACGTTAAAGAACCCCAGGTGGTCGAATTTCTGGAGCCCTCCACTACGGTTTACTAAACCCCAACTATTATTATTGCATTACGCCGAATGCGACACATACATGTTAAATGAACGAAATAAGGGAAAGTTAAGCGCTCGTTTTCCTTTGTTACACGTCCTTAAGGAAAACAGAAAATGAGGCTAAGGAATGTACAGGGGGGCGTTATTTGTAGTCTTTTCACTGTTTGTTGTAATAACAACATCTGGGGTTCAACGTTCCAAAACCACGATATGATTATGAGGTACGCCGTAGTGGAGGGCTCCGGAAATTTCCGCCTCCTTGTGTTCTTTAACGTGCACTGACATCGCACAGTACACGGACCTCTACCATTTCGCCTCCACCGAAGCGCAAGCACCCCGCCCGGGGTCGAACCCATGACCTTCGGCTCAGCATCCGAGCACTAACCGCTACACCACCGCGGCGGACAAATGTGAAGTAGTTAAAGTGGCCGAAAACACAACTTACCGCCAGCAGGGAC
The DNA here is from genome assembly GCA_030522465.1 of Rhipicephalus appendiculatus. Classification (NCBI taxonomy): domain Eukaryota; kingdom Metazoa; phylum Arthropoda; class Arachnida; order Ixodida; family Ixodidae; genus Rhipicephalus; species Rhipicephalus appendiculatus. The sequence continues at coordinate 1,126 of JALIZH010029448.1, read as the reverse complement.
CGAACCTGCAGTCATCGCATAACGCGTCCGATGCTCTACCAATTGATTTACGGCGACGGTCGTCCTCCGGTCCTTGGTGATCCTAGACCAGGCCCGGAGAGCCGCCGCGGCCAGTGGGGCTCTACAAGAGGGCTCCACCCGGGAATTACCACGGACTCTCACTTTGCAATAAAGTTTATTCTCTCTCTCTCTCCGGTCCTTTATCGGGCATTTCTGTAACTTTGAACCTTGGAGTATTAATCAGCGCCGCTCGTAGCCATGACAGCGAGTGCAGAACATTCATTTTTTTTTTCTTTTGTCAGCTGGCGAACATAAATTGAGGTTGCCTTTTCGTCCGCTTTAATTTCGTCACATTGATATCGTAATTACAACAATATAGTTAAAAGGCTACGGATAACGTCCCCTGTGCATTCCTTGAGAGATAGAAAGTGATTTGAGAAAGAAAAGCAAAATAAAAGGACGCTATTTTCTGCATCCCGTCATGGGGGACACGGCTCAGCGCCTTTAGGGATGGGGAAGGGGGAAGTAATGTCGATAGAAAGAAAGAGAGAAGATAGCGAGAAGGGGTGAGTAGATGACAAGAGAGTATATTGTCAGTCCAGGCGGGAGGACGAAGTCAAGGCGTTCGTCTACAGAGCGTCGACGGCCGCAGGAGCCGCAAACTCGAGAAAGGTCCTTGGCCTCATTTTCTGTCAGTGTTTAGTAACATGCGCGGTAACACTAATAAGGACCGATGAGGAGAACGCGTTTACTGTATTTTGTAAATTTACGTCCGCTGAATGGAATGAACGATAATTTTCGTCTTTTTCTTGCTCTGTATTCCAAGTGGAGCTGACCAACACCACGGACTGGGAGCCCCTGAGCCCGCTCGACTTCCACAGCAGCGGCATCCTGCCCGAGCTCATCATCATGGTGGCCGAGGGCTTGCTACTGTTTGCGCTGCTCGACCGGCTAGACTCGGGTCAGTTCTTCTGGATGCCGGGACCACCCGCTCCGGCAGATCAAGGTGCCGAGGCCGCCGCTGTCGACGACGCAGTGCGCCAAGAGAGGAAGCTGGTCGACGCAGAGGTTGCCAAAGAAAAGTCCGCAGACTACGCCATGGTCGCCAGGGGTCTGGGGAAGAAGT
>JALIZH010029447.1:0-13357 GCA_030522465.1 Rhipicephalus appendiculatus | reverse complement strand
ACACCAGTGCTCGACGCAATGCCTCGCCTCCGCATGCATCGCCACAGAACGCTGCTGTGAGTTGTGAAAGCCGCGCGTCCTTGGCTATGGGTTGTGCCGCCGTGAGTACCGGAGCCGCCGCATGCTCCGCAGATACCGGCTGCCCTGGTTTCGCGACTCCGAGCGAAAGAGAAAGCGCGCCAAGAGCGAGCCCCCTTTTCTTATTATAGCAGCGCCATCTACCATCTTTAATCATCAACGTATACGAAAAGCCACCAACGCCATCTAGTGATATTATTTCCAAGGACATATACACACAACGCCATCTATTGAGCAATTCATAAACTAGAGGTGGCTACATACTATGTACGGAGGAGGGATCGACCCACACCCTGAGGAGCTTCGCCCCTAAAAGAAAACAAAGAAGATATTTATGGAAGCCGAGTTGTCAAGCTACAGAAGCTACAGATAACATAAAGATATAAAAATTCAGGCTGGAATAAAATAGTCACACGGTTACTTACGCGTTTGTCTAAGAGGACTCGAAGGTGAAGCAGGCTGTTTTTATCCTCAGTTCGTTGTGTTGATTTCCCCGAAAGCTTACTCTGTGTGCGCGCCCCTAGTAGCACAAAATGTTGCCACAACGTTGAACCAACTTTCTGAATGTTGCGGCAACGTTGTATCAACATTTGGGGCTACTAGGGAAGGTGTTTGTCCAGTGCTTCTTGGATCAGCAAATCTTTGACTAAGCGACGATGACGCCACGTTACGTGACTTTTTGGGACTTCATAGTGACTTTATGATAAAGTCACTTGTTTTGACGAACGGTGGCGTAATGATGACATCATCGCATTAATTTTTGCGTCACTCACGTTCAAACCAGCGCTGTCGCCACCGATCGACTGGTCGCGTTTGATAAGGTTTGTAAGGCTTTTCCCTTAACAAGTGTACGTGGCAGTATCTACAGGGTATGAACCGTCTCGAACACTAATTCAATGGAAATTTGCCTTCGAGTTGCATTCGTTGTGACATTCAACATTCCTATCGCTGCCAGTGGCCCACGCCCTTGCTTCCCGTCTTTCGTTCCCTTCTTGTAAAGTTTGCCGGTGTTGTTATTCCAAGCGCCACAGTCTTTCAGAATCCGCCGAGTCCCCTTCGAAAACAATGTCGCAGGAGTGCATCCGGTAAAACAAAACTCTTCCAGCGTTCAGTATTTTTTCCTCTTGAGAAATCCCGCTCCGTGCGCACCGTCGCACGGAGAGGTATTCTCTAAGCCACGTAGACATGGTGCCCCAGTTTCTGTTCAATACTTTCCCCTCAGTGACGCTGACGGCGACGAGAGACGGTTATATTTAGTATCCCGAGCTCGCGCCAAAGGCATCCTCTCTTGTTTCATTTTTTATCTCCTTCTCCTTCCCTAAGGCTTCACCCGTAAGCCTTGCAGTTACGTTCCGACTAATCTAGTTTTGCCTTTTCTCCCTTTCTTGCACCGTTTCAAACTCCTATGAGCACCTAAATTTCCCTCTAAAAAGATTCAATGAACTACGCAGTGGTCTACGCAGTGGACCAATGAACTATGCAGTGGACCACATCATCTCCATTTCTGCCAAAGCCTCCCAATCCTTGGGTTACTTGCGACGAAATTTAAGAAATGCTCCTTCGAATATTCGCAAATTAGCATACCTAACTCTTGTTCGCCCTCAAATCGAGTACGCTTCTCCTATTTGGTCCCCTCACCAGAAATACCTGACCGATATATTGGAACGAGTTCAGAACAGGGCAAGCCGCTTCATTTCTAACGATTACAGCCATCTGTCTAGCGTCACAGAAATCAAACTTAACCTTTCATTGCAACCTTTGAGTACGCGCCGTGACATTGCCTTGCTGACGCTGTTTCACAAATTCACTCATTCAACTCGAACACTGGCATGCTTGAAACGGCCCTACTCTACGTCACACAGGCTTCATAATCATTTTAGCTATACGCGCATTTACGGATTAACACGCGCATTCAACTGCTCGGCGTTACCGCGTGCAGACCTATGTTGGAATGCTCTGCCAGATAGTATCGCATGTCTGGAAAACACTGTTGCTTTCCGTGACGCATTGACCAGTTATCTGGCCAAAGAAGCGTAAAGATATCTGCCATTATATCAGTGCGCTCTCTGCGTAATTGTAATCATCCTTTTTTTTATTTTTTTTTTGGAATTCGTGATGTTGTAGAACCGTAGTGCGCTTTTTTCTTTTTTTTTTTCTTTTTCTTTTTCTCTTTATTGGCCTATTTTTCCCCCCTTTGTGAACTGTTTTATTGTATAAAATTTCAATTTTTGCTTGACTGCATTACTTTATAAATAATACCTCCTGTGATTGAACCCTTATTCCATGTTTCATCTTTGCCAGTGTTGTGAGTTCTTTTTGTTACGAGTACTGCCGTAAATAATTGTTTACTTTGTATTGCAGTGCTCCTTATGTCACTTTGTACTTGAATGCGGTTCACACATAATGTAATTTGATGGCACCACTGAAGTTCACTTTTTTGTACTGCCCCCCTTACACAATGCCTCAACGGAGGCCTGTAAGGTATTTTTTAAATAAATAAATAAATAAATAAATAAATAAATAAATAAATAAATAAATATAGTTGTTTTATTTATTATACGCACCGAGTAATTTTTTTTTTCGAAAATAAATGCACACATCTCTACGAAGTGAATCATGACGAGTGGGCGAAGCTCTGGATATCGTATGGGTGAGTAACCATACGTTGCTGGAGCGTCGCCAATATAATGGAAATGGAGTGACATAAAGTAACATAAAGTGACATGAAGTGACACAATGTCTACGTTTAAGTCACCGGCTAGTATAAAGGGTTTGTGCTTGTAGGTGTTTTATATGGTTTCGTCAAAATTATGGGTAATATTAGTGTATTGTTAAACTTTTTTTTTTTTGAGTCGCACATCCACGAATCTCCCCGTGACGGACACCGTGGACGTGGACGGAAAAGCCACGGCCCTAGGGTGCTTCGCCCCTAAAACTGCTGGAGTGAAAATGTCATTTGGAAAGTGACGCCAGACACCTTCCATCTTAGTCCCGGCACGATAAAACGTTAGCATACACAGAGCAGAAATCTGCATTTGCCTTAGACGCCATGCGAATTTAACATCTGCAATTTTCACTGAAAGGTAATGGTAAAAGGTTGTCCAGTGTTACTGGTTCCCTTAAAAAAAACGTTCTTGTAAAATTTTAGTAGCGATCAAATAACCGATACTCATCCAAATGTAATACCTTTATTGAGAACAGTAATCCCTTATTTTACATGTAATCTAGCATTTTCACCTGCGGAAGAAAAACGCTTCTCTGATCAGCGATCATACGAGAAGCCCATGTTTTTGAAGTAAACTCCAGGCAAATGCTGGCTTCAAATCTGCTGCCATGATATTGGGAAAACTTTCACTCCACAGTTTTTTTTTAAACCTCCTTGGAGGCATATACCGCTTCCGCTTCACTAATACGCGGTACTTACAAGAGGTTATCAATGTGGAGTGGTTCTGCCTGTCATTCCCACGTAGGCACAACCACAGGAATGTCAAAGTAAATGGATGATTGCTTAGCTCCGGTATGACCTAAGTATGAAAGCACCGGAAGCACAATGGCCATATTGTGTAATTTTTGTTCATTTGTCTTAGGGTACCTTTTCGCCCGCACTTAGTTTCTTTTAGCTTAATACGTTACTTTAATTACGCGTAATCGATAACTCATGTGTTTTATTTGGCTTTATTATCGGCGACCTCTACGGTAGCTGAGCGCGTAAGGTGTCGCGCTGCTGAGCTCGAGGGCCCGGGTTCGAATCCGGGCCACGGCAGTCGCATTTCGATTGAGGACGAAATGCAAAGAACATCCTTTTGCTTAGATTTATGGGCACGTTTAAAAATTGCGTAGCGATTTGAGCAGTTGTAAATCCTGTGCTAAATGCACCTTCAGTACGGTGAAACCTGAGGAAGAGCGTGGCACGGGATCCCAGCAATTCCGGTTTGGAGAGTTCCCACTGCTCCGTTTACCGAAAAATCGATTACGTCAGTATTTGAGGTAAGCATGTAGGATTGTCTAGGCACGAGTACAATATTGTTACGGAGATTCGCAAACAAGGTAATGCGGCAAGCGCGCTATTGCGCTGCTCTATCGACTTCCTGCTTGCTCCGGTAGTTGAAATGCTGTCGTCTGTAGCGAGTTGTGTCAGATTGTTTTAACAGCGAAGCTGTTATAGCACGGCGTAAAATGTAGTGACCCGAAACTATCATCAACATTAACCGGCAAGTGCTCTCTTCGTCCTCTTCATATACATCGCTCCCAGAACATGTGCGCCCATTTGTTCGGCGTATAGAGAGTGGGTGGGAGAAAAAGAGAAAGAAAGAGGAGAGCGACATGAAGAAATAGATGGAAAGAAAGAGAGAATACCTTGGCGATAAAAATTCTCATGAGGCAGCGGGATTTGAACCCGCGTACCCACGATCCCAAGGCGAGAATCTTAAGAACTGGGCTACCCAGGCACGTTCACAAAACATAGCATAGCCTTGTATAGCATTGTATGGCAAGGGGTAGAGAAGGGAGTCATGGTGAGGAGGATAGATGTGAGGGGGGAGGAGGAGGGAAATAAGGAGGCGAGAGAGTGTCAGCGCTTGTGTTATCTTTTGTTGTCTCGGCGTCTTTGTTTTTATTGCGCTGCCGTTCACTTACGAGTAATGCGTAGCAGATAGAGAACGACAAAGAGAGAAATAGAAAGAGATTCAGAAAGAGCAGGCAAGAGAGAGAATCAACGAAAGAGAAAGAAAGCAGAGAGACAGAGAAAAAAAAGATACCAAGAAAAAGGAAGCAAGCGAGAAATATTGAGTGAGACAAACATAGGAAAGATAGAAAGGTAAAAAACGTAAAAAGGAAAGGAGATAGAGAGAAATAAATAAATAGAGAAAAACAGGAACCAAAAGACAGAAAAAAAGAGTGCAGAGAGAAAAATAAAGACAGGGGGAGAGAAAGAGAGAACTAAAGAGAAACAAAAAAATCCACGCTTCTCCACGACGTGAATCATGACGAGTGGGCGAATCTCTGGGTATCGCATGGGTGAGTGACCGTGCGTTACCCGAGCTTTGCGCCATATAATGTAAACTGAGGGACATAAAGTGGCATAAAGAGTCGACGACAAAGCTAGGTGCTAAGGTCGTAGCTTTGTTGCTTTCTTCTTTCATTACATCCCTCTCCCTCTGTATTCAACTACTTTTACATTAATTTATTTTACACTGCCGATATACCAGCAACTATATTTGTAGTGTATGTATGTCCGCCGCAGAGATACAGTGGTTACGGCGATGGGCTCTTTATTTGCCTGCTGGTGTCACTAGCAGGCAAAAAAAAAAAACTGTTCAACAGTCGCCATCACGGCCACGAGTTGCGCTGACCAACACTCGTTGGTTTGAATGCTCAGATATACCCGATAAAGTGGACGGCAGTACGACCGCTGCCGTCGCTCAATTGGTAGAGCATCGGACGCGTTATTCGAAGGTTGCAGGTTCGGTCCTTGCCGGTCGCGAGTCATGTTTTCGTCCGTTTTAACTTCTTCATATATATATCATAATTACTGCAAATAACGTCCCCTATACTTTCCTTGCATTGATTGTCTGGTGGTTGTCAGTAAGAAAAATTTCTGCAGATCGGACGTTCTGCGAGAAGCAATGGTATGCGAAGTATGCATCAGGAATTCTGCTATGTGGCACTTTTCAAAATGAGCATGACATTACGAGGCGGATGGATATAGTACTCAGTAAGCATACGCAGAAATTCTATAATAGAAAACACGCAAATCTGAACAAGGACTTCTTTATTGACTTTCTGAAGCGTAAAACGGCATGTGCATGACTTATTGAAGTCGCCGTGGCATAACTTAGCTAATCTAGGAAACCGGACATAAACTAAGAGAGTGGCTCAAGAAACCGCAAAGTGAAGAAACAGGAACTTGATACCGGAAGTTGATTAGGAGGCGGGAACAAGTCGGAAGGGATAGTGAGGTCGCAAGTACGTTAAATGAAGTCACTTGCGTTAGCAGTAGCAGGAGTAGCTAAACCGGCCAGAAAAATTTGGGCAGGCTAACAAAGAAAGCTCTGTGAAATGGATATTTTCCGTTTGCAGCACAAAGCTAAAAGGAAATCGATATTTTCCTCAGAAACTAAATCTCATTTGTTAACTTATTAAGGTTTCGCTTTGAAAGCATGCGTGATGCGAGGTGATTGCTATGCATCTGTTAGGATGCATCACCGCATAGGGACACATAGATCAATGCCTGTCGATCGAGCAGGATCGAGTGGCCTGCGAACGAAAATGATTGATGTCACGGCAATATAAATCCGCTGCTGTTACTACAGTAAGGTGAAAGCTCGGCCCACCTGGCATCCCTCGTGATTGATGGCGTATTTAGCGCCAAGCGCATTTCCGTCATTCAGCGAAACGAATGTGTTTTAGGTTACGCTCGGCTTAACGCTATTCGTCACTGCTCCTACGCGTGTCGTTAACGCGTCTGATCACACGCCAGTCATTCTTCCTAGATTGGGATGTGTATTTGTCTCTAGAGTTTGTTATGAGTGTTCTATTGGCAGGTCGTAAATACAATTTATTTGTGAAAGTACACATTACCTTTGATATTTTTACCTGTTTTTATTTCTTTTTTTTTTTTGCAATTAGATGGTGTTAGATCCGTCAGTGACTAAACACACGGTGGTCAGTTAGACGCGATACGTCGTTTTGCGAAGTACGCGGGTGTGAGTTCAATTCTCCGCCTTGGAGGATAGCTTAATACGGCGGGAACTTTCTAGAAAACACGTGTACTTAGACATACGTGCTTACCAAAGAACACTAGGCGCTCAAAATCAATCGACTGAATTTCCCAACGTACAGCGTACCTCATATTATGCCGTGGATTAAACACTTAAAACACAATTTTTTTTCTTCTTTTAAGATGACCTGGGGCAATAGATATCCGAGAACACCGCAATTATTCGAAATTAGAGTGAATGATATCTTTTCGCAAGTTACGGAAATACGGTACGCAAATACGGTAAGGCAGTAAGGTAGCGCTCCTCCTTTCCAGTGACATTGTGTCTCCCGAACGACAGGTTCCTCGTTAACAATGGGTAGGCTCACAGGCCACAACGAGGCGTGACAACCCCACAGTAGTTTTTGAAAAAAAGCTTTTGCGCTGTTCGGGTGCCTTCACTTGTAAAAGGTCAACGACCGGGAAAGGAGGAGCGGTACGGTAATACCGTACCGTATTTGCGTACCGTATTTCCGTAACTTGCTAAAAGACCCTATTAGGTTTGCGCTACAGCGTGCAGAGGCCACCGCCGCCGCTTGAGATCGCGCTGACAAACCTTGACGACACGCTCCTTTCTACTGAGACATACCTCAAATGCACAGTCAAACATTCGTCGCAACGGAGGTCGCTCTATGCGTTATTGGCGTTTCTAGGTCGCAGTCGCTTATCAGAGAGAGTATAGTGTTAGATTGCCCACAAACTTCCCTGCGTTAGTGTTATACCAGATACTAGTTATAGCGGATACAAGTTATGGTAGGGTAACAAACCAGCAGTTTCTTCTACTGTTAATCTCCCTGCCTCTACTCATCATTCTCTTCGTCTCTTAAAGCCCTCACCAAAAAATAACTTTCTAAGTAAAAAAACCCCACCTCCCCGAAGGGAATCGTGAGGAAATGCGAATGCATTTCGCGCGCGCTTCACACCCTTTATATATGGTGGTTGTGGTTCGAAGAAGGAAAAGGCGCCTAATTTCTGCAGCCCGGTCGGGATCACGGCGCAGCGCCTGTATTTATTTTTTTTTTTGCTTTTTTTTGTTTTTTTTTTATTTATTTAAAAAAAATTTTTCATATATAGCTTCGTCGAGCTCCCGCGATGCGAGCGCCCTCACGCGTCAGAGCGCGCTCCTCCTTCCACTCACTCTCCGCTACTCCGCCCGCACACCTGCTCCGGTTGCTAGGGGGCGAGGATGAGCGCGCGCGCCCGCAGCTGTTGCTATGGGAGAGGGAGTGAGAGCGGAGAGATAACACCCGCCGCGGACAACGCCAACGCCGCACAACGCCGGATGCCTGACATAGCCCGACTATGAAATGCATTCGCATTTAAAATCTTCTTTGCTATAGCCCGAGACGTGTTCGAGCTTCGGCAGTGCTTGCTCTCCGAACAACTGTGGTTCCAGTAATAGTAAGCGAGTCATTTCGTGGGCGAAACTGTTGACAAAACTAGCACGCACACACCCACGTTTTAGGCGACGCCTTCACGCTGCGTTGTCACACTACGCCACTACACCGTGTTGCCTAACAGTGAAGCACGCTTCGGCGGAGCTAGAAATAGATTTAAAGTGCAAACTGCTTTCGAGCGGCTACGATGGCGCTGTTCTATATTAGCCGCATGTCTGGTATAGTTTGGTGAGCGTAGGGCCTTAGTTAAACTTTGCGATGCCAGGGCGTGCCTTCGTATTTGCGCCACGTAAACGCATTGCCCAAGTCCTATGTATAACAGAAGTGTCGTTAGGTGGGCTAGTTCGTATGAATTCATCGCAATAAACAGTGCAAAAAGCAAAAGAGAAAGAGAGAAAAGATTTTGGCGAAGACAAGCGCTGCTTCTTTTTAATAGTTTCTGTGTGCCTTGTTTCGTTTCTTTTTTTTTTTGCGCTGCTTGTTGCCGTGGCTCCCGCACAGCTTCATACATTAAATTGCCCAATTCAGAAAGTTCGCCAAGATGCTTCTTTCTTAATCTTGCATCCTCATTTTCCATATATAGGAGGGAGCGCGCATTACGAGGTTCAGCTGTAGGAATATAAATTGCCTTCACGTTTCTATGTCCTCTTTCAGTAATTGGTGTAACCTTCACCATATTTTTTTCATTCAGTATTAATGTGATGTGTGCTGAATGAGAATTGTATTGCCCATCCGTATCTCAACGCATCGCTCAGAAGTTTTCAAGTGAACCGCCACCAGTATGCTACCACCTTTCTCACGTATCTTATTCAGGACTAAATGGCATGATTTCATTACAGAAAGCATCCTAACTCGAACAGCTATTTGGTTAAAGAGAGTATGGCTTGGGATTATATATGCAATGTTTGAACTACACATATGTCAACACCCACCCTTTTTATGTATGTTGTGCCCACGTTAGTACGCTCTTTCAGCGCACAGTTATGGGAAGTAGAAAGATTTTGTACATAAACACAGAAATCGATGTTCCATAGATAAGCCATTCAACCTTGCTATCTTTAATGAACAAAACGATTTGGCCTCGAGTTTATAAACATTCTTCCATGTTGTTACTTATTTTGTGTACATCCGTTTCTAATTTTGACATCTTGCGTTGCGACATGTCAAACTTCTTCGCTGCGACAGATGCAATGTTCAGCCGCATAGACGAATGTTGTGTGTAATTGGTCTTCTTATGTCCACTGTCGCAGTCTACGAAGAGCTGGCATTACATGGAGCCCCTACTGCCATGACAATGAATGTCTTCCAAGATGGCGCTGTGCTGTGATCATAGGTCAGCAAAATTTGTAGAGCTCACTCAGACTCACTCATGAAATATATTTACGCTTATGGCTCACTCAGACTCAGACTCACCCGAATTTTTCTGAGCCAGACTCACTCGGACTCACACTCACGAAAATATTCTTCAACAGGGCTCACCCGGGCTCAAACTCACCAAAACATTACTCACCTGGACTCACTCAGACTCACGGCTTGATGTGAGTCTGAGTGAGTGAGTGAGTAGACTCATGAGTCCGTTAGCCTAGAATTATCTTTTCTAGACCATGGTGTCAATGCTCCATAACACCAAGATCTCACGTAATCAGTGCTCTTCTTGGCGCCTTTTGATATAGTACCTTCGAATACGAATGATGAGTGCTCGTAAACCAGAGAGGTCATTTTTCTTGAAACAGATGGCAAGCTAAGATATATTTATGAAGAAATTCTTTTGGAAGAGTTGGCAGGGGGGGGAGGGGGGAGTAGAAGGCACTTCCCTACGTGATTCGCGCCTCTGATCAATAAATATTGAAACGGTGTATGAAAGACAGTGCTTTGGAATACGTGTGAGTAGACGTGAGTATAAACGTGAATCCAGGCAAATCTGATAGTAATGTTGAAGATGAGTAGATATGACCGTAGGTCGGCAAAAAAAAGTGGAGTTCACTCAGGCTCACTGAAGAAATATATCTTGCGCCTTGGAATCACTTGGACTCAGACTCACCAAAATTTTCCTGAGCCGAACTCACTCGTACTTACACACACGAAAATTTTCTTCACCCAAACTCACTCGGACTCAAGCTCACCCAAATATTACTCACCTGGACTCACCCAGACTCAGGCTCACGGCTAAATTTGAGTCTGAGTGAGCCTGAATTAGTCGACTCATGAGTGAGTTCGCCGACCTATGCTCATAATCACATCGTGCTTTTGGTATGTAAAACGCCAACAATTATTATTATTAGCATTTCCGCCAATAATTTATATCTCGAAATATCGGAACTCTAGACAAACCAGTGGACCTGAGTTACCAAGATGCGGGCTTCAATCTCCAGAGTAAAGCCCGTGGAGGAGCTAGACCACACATTAATCAACGCCTGAATGCGGGCAGAATATTGAACGTGGGTGCTTTTCAGCGTTACAACCTCCGTCGTCTTTCGAGAACTCGTTTGTAAAGCGTGCTCGTCCGGAGCAGACTTCGGCGACTGCCCGGCTCACCTGTAATTAACGGGGGCGGAGTGAGGGCTCTCAATTTCTCGGGGCTGAGACACTGGCAGCTGATTCGCGAACCTGCTGGACAAAGAGGAGATCAAGAGTTTGATTCCGGAACCTTCCTCGCTTGCGCAGCCGTCTTTGGGACCCCCATTCAAGGAGCCTCCTTTTTCCAATCAATAATGAACCGCATGCATACCCTCCTGTAAAACGCCTTACTTGTGGAGACGTAAGCCGAAGTAATTTCCAACCAAGAGGTATTGGCCAGCCATGACGCTTACTTGAATCAACATCTCGGTATCAGGATGACCATAGATACCAAGATTGAGGGCGACAGTTAATGACATGTTTACTCGAAACAAAGATGTTTGCCGGCGTAGAAGTATTTGCCTACGCGCTTTTCTATGTGGTAGAGAGGAACAAAGTGGAGGGGGAAAAAGTGCCCCCACCTCCCCCGAAGGGGAATCGTGAGGAAATGCGAATGCATTTCGCGCGCGCTTCACTCCATTTATATATGGTGGTTGTGGTTCGAAGAAGGAAAAGGCGCCTAATTTCTGCAGCCCGGTCGGGAGCACGGCGCAGCGCCTGTTTTTTTTTTCTTTTTTTTTTTTTATCGCGGTAGCTCCGCTGAGCTCCCCGCGATGCGAGCGCCCCTCACGCGCCAGAGCACGCTCCTCCTCTCCACTTTGCTAGGGGCGAGGATAAGCGCGCGCGCCCGCAGCTTTTGCTATGCGAGAGAGAGGAGAGCGGAGAGATAACACCTGCCGGCGCGCGGACACCTCCTCAACCTATCCTCCTCCCCGCGGACAACGCCGGCCAACGCCGGCCAACGCCGGACAACGCCGGACAACGCCGGACAACGCCGGATGCCTGACATAGCCCTGACTATGAAATGCATTCGCATTTAAAAAAAATTGAATGAATGAATGAATGATTGAATGAATTAATATTAGGATAGGACTAATGAGTGATAAAATAGTCGGTTATAACTTAAGTCTGGAGAGTCTCCGCCCTAAATGAACGAAGCGCGGGAACCGATCGCTTCCGTGACTAAAGAAATACTTCTCTCCTGCTTTCGAGGTCGTCCTTTGAAGATGTGGTTACCGACCTTCCTGCGCTCATAACGTCAGCCTGGAGTGCGCGCCCATTGGGGTACACTTTTGTGCATCATTTTTTGAGCAGATATGTAATGTTATAGACTTCTAAAGTTGTGTCCGGAATATAGGTGTCGCAGCTAGTCTGAATTCTGGGAAAAAGTTTGCTCCTTGTGATACGACGAAACTCTACCACGAAGGTGGATGCTTGTAACAACGCCCCGCGTGCGAGGCCTGCCGTCGGTGGCTTCTCAAGCAGGGAGAAAACACCCCAGCCCTCTTCATCGGGGGAGGGAGCATGAAGGGAAGTCGGGGGGTGGGGAAGGGCTGCGTGGTTCTAGAAGCAACTACAGAATTTTCTCAAAAGGGCGCGGTCGCGAGCGATATCTCGACAGACATCTGCACTACTTACTTCGTGAGACCACAGACAGCAGGAAGACCAACTTGTTCCCTGGAGCGGCCGTATATCCTTACACCAGTGTTTTGTAGAGTTAAGAAAGATGAGAATCAAAAGTGTTATCTTTTGATTCCGATCTGTGTATAACCCTGTGTATATGAGTGGTATGATCAATTTGGAATAAAATTTTACTACCCCCTCAAAGCTTAACAAAGAGCGTTTAATAAAGAGCGGTGACAGCATGTGAAAGACTTGCAAAACATAGAAATGACGAAGTTAACGACACTTGCATTGCTGTTTCATCGGTGTCCGCGTAGCGGGGCTGGTTAAATGTTTACGTAAGTGCTACAATTTACATACTTAAATTACCACATCGGTTGCCGACCGACTGTCATTCTTCATCCAGAATGCGCGGAACGTTAACCTTAGTTCTGAGCATTCGTGCGATTTAAATAATAAAGGAGAGCTCGCAATCTCCACTCTGTCTGGGACTTTAGTTCTGTAATGGCACGGTGCTTCTCTTTCTTTCTCATATGAGCTATAAGTCGACGTCTTCCAGGCATCTCAAAAAGTCGAGAAGGAGCTTAGCGCGAATTCTCATTAGCGTTAAGTGTTAACTTCCCACTCCGCAGAGCTTAAAGTTTATACATTTGTCGGCGAGAAGTGCAATGTTTGCGTTCCGCAAACCTTGCAGTTAAGATCTTTGCCCTGGTTCAGGTTTATGTTCCGGTTAAGCAGCGCTGGCGGTGTAGATTTTCAACGGCCTTAAGATTTATATTTCCGCGCTGTAGTGCTTGTTGTTTATATTGTTTTCACCGAAACTCCTGAAGCACCGAACTTGAAGTGGTTGATTCCTTCAAAGCACTAGCTTTCACCTTTATTTTTATTTTTTTATCTTTTTGCTTTTCCTGCAACTAAACTACGTTGTTTAGTTGGACGACGAAAGGACACCTTGTTTTTTTTTTTTTTCCCTTGGTTCGTCGTTAAGCCCGTACCAGTAAGTCTCGAGAATGTCCTTAGGCGCTTCGTTAAGTGCCCACTTCCGTTTCCGCCTTGACAGCGGATCAAGTTTTGTGTCGAGGAACTCGCTCGTGAAGTACTGGAT
>JALIZH010029446.1:0-20353 GCA_030522465.1 Rhipicephalus appendiculatus | reverse complement strand
CGGGTCGGTAGCCGAGCACCGTAACCACTGATCTCCGTGGCAGACCCAAGGCAAGATAATCGGCAGTCATTAAAAGTCCCAGACTAAATTTCTAGAGAAGAAAAACGCGTAAGGACGAGGCATAAATTTATGTAGGACAAAGATATTTAAACATCTGCAGAGATAACATGGCCGCAGCAAGCGTAGGACCAGCTTTATTGAGGGAACATGGAACAGGCCTTTGCCCTGCAATAGGCTTAGTGAAACGGCTGCAGCCAATGAGGATGATGATGATATAGACAAAACGCTCACTTTCATTCGTCAGATGATTACAAGCTGGATGACGGTGGCATGATGGAAGCATGGTGGATGATGAAAGGGAAAATTGACAACCACCCGTTTGTAGCACGAAGCCACAAGGAAATCCGTACGGATTTCTCAAATAGAAAAGGCTTCTTAGTTGCCGAAAAATTCGTCCTGGTCCGGGGGTTCGAACCCGGGACCAACGCCTTTCCGGGGCGGTCCCTCTACCAATTGGGCTAACCAGGAAGCTAGCAATTGGCAGCCCGAGGGCGAATTCATCGACAACTCGAAGCACATGGACATAAGTAGTGCAAATGAGTTCCGCGGAATCCCGCAAGGTGGCTGCAGGGTTATGAAAGGGAAAATTGACAACCACCCATTTGTAGCACGAAGCCACAAGGAAATCCGTATGTATTTCTCAGAAAGAAAGTTCTGAGGAATTCCGCCACCTTGCGGGATTCGCAGAACTCACTTGCAATACATGGTGGCATGATGGAAAAGCATGCGGCGCAGTATGTGAAATCACTGTTACTTTTAACGTTTCCCTCTGGAATGTGTAGACAAATGTTTTTACAGTCCAAAGAAGCCAACACCGGTCATTACGCTTTCTAGGAGGCTTATTTCTATTCATGCGGCGTCAATACCACCTCAGTTTTTCGTGGAGCGCGGAATCCCCGAACGTTTACATTTTGCGCACGTACTTATATCAGTTTGACATTCGCGATGTGGTGCTGTATTGTGATGTTTACACGTTTAGAGGTGTCGGTGTGAATCGCTACAGTAAATGTGTCACATCGCCGCGCAATTGTAGAAGTTAATGAGACTTTCCAATGGGTAGACCAGAAAATAGCCTCCACTTGATATTGCCACGCTAGAAACGCAACTCTGGAAATTCTTGCACACTCATTACCTCAGCTGCGCTTTAAGGTAACAGTGAAGGTACGTGCGAAGCTAAAATACGCGATCTTTTACCTTCGGCATGAGTCTAGATAAGCTCCACGAAGTATGACTTCCACCATCCAATTCTACCACCATGATTTCCACCAAAGTTTAGGCCTACCGTACCGACCGAGTCCATCTTAGTGTCATTGGCGCTTCTCATATTGAGGATACACGATTCCGACCAGTACGAAGGACCTTACAGCACAGCTGTGACATCGGTTGACCTAAATGAAGCATTTTTTCTTTTGTACGGCATCCGCACAAGAAGCGATGAGCATCGATGCGACGCGCTTCCAACAAACGCCTCTGGCCAGCGATAGCCGCCGCTCAAACCCGCCGGCACTTCTCTGGCTCGTATGGGAGAACACAGAATTGTCGATTCGTACGCCTTACTGAACAACTATGATATATTTTATATCATATCACTCCTCGTGACCGGAGTTTTTTTTTGCGCTGATGCTTTTTTCATTGTTTTGTATACAATTATTTATGTGTGGCAGCTAGGCACGATGGTCCTGATGGTTTAGAGCCATTTTGCGCTCCGGTGACTTCCAGCATCCATCACACTCCAGCATCCACCATACGCCACCATACACCATATGTCACCATATTCCAGCACCATAATCCACCATAATGATTGATGGTGGAATCCACCATTCCATTGGTGAACAGATTTTCAATATGGAAAGTATTAAGCGACTGATGATGAAAGTTTTTCTTACCGCGGTATCGCCTGTCGACGGAATGCGTCCCTGGTTCCGTCGTAGTTGACCGCGGACGTGCATTTAACGATGCGGTACGGACCATTGTACTTGGGTGCAAACTTTCCTGAGAGGCCGGGCGACTGGCACGGAACAGAAAGTCATACGAACGAGCCATAGAGGAAGGTATGAGCAGGACTTAATCTAGCTCATCTGTAAAAAAACATCATCAGTCATTCGCTCGGGCGCCTTCTTTCTCGATGTCATCTTGCTTGTCCTGAAATAAAGCGTTGGCTGAACTGTATCACTGTTCCGCGCTTCCTACACCTTTCACGTTGAGTGCAACTCTTAAAATTTTTTCAGCGGCAGGCGGTGCTTTTTACCTACTTTGTAAAGGCTTAGCGTCAGGCTGAATGCATTCGTGGCCTCCTCCAATTTGCTGTGAATCCTGTCCTTGAACACCCGGGTGCAGTTCCTTATGAGCGTCGTCCATTCCACTGAACAAGGCAGAGCGCAGCTGGCATTGTGCATCGCTGTACATAACGGCCTCCATGGTGGATAGACCTGGGCGCGGTGTTTTGGCATCACTAGAGGTAACTTGGAAAGATATATCAGATGTACAGCTCTCAGCAGTCAGCATCTCTATCCATTAATAAGTTTATTGATGGCGAGGGCTTTCCGGGGTGCTGTACCAATATGTCGCTCTGACGCAGAGCTGGAGCGTCTTCAAGCGCCAACTGATGGTGGCGTCAATGCCTCAAAGCGGCTGCTTTTATTAACAGAATACAGTTAAATATGTCATGTGATAGCTGAAGAGCTCTTGAACAGTAATAAGGCAACACTTTCAATGGCCTAATTTCCCTCAAGCATTCTAAAAGATGGTTACAAGTGCTCATCTTTCAAAGAGGGTGGCTGAAATACTGGTGGTGGTCGAAGTATACGTTGGCATTGAGAGTCATAAATAGGTTTTGCTGCAGCCTTACTGCTCACGCCTTTTGTAGGTACTCGCTTCTGTTTTCCTTTTACAAGAGCATTTCTGAAGTATTCAGAACAATCTTTTGATGGGCCAGCCAGGATAGAAGAATTTTTTATTCGCAGGTCATACCAAGGATCTTCTCCTGAAATGGAGAAATTGTACTACATGAATAACTAGGTTAAACGGGCGATTTATTTTTGCGCATGCTTCCATATCCATGGAGACATTGCAGGCGCAGAAAAAGTTATAACAGGTGATCGTAAATTACGGATGTCTTTATACTTTCTGTACATCAAGTACTGCATATTTGTTTTGCAGAAATGCAAGTATAGCAGCTGCTGCTTTGAGGTGCCCTGGAACACTTTTTAAGCATGGTCAGAAAAAACCGCCAGGTCTGCGCGGGACGCGCAGCACAGTCACAGCGAAATCTGGAAGAGTGGCTTTTGTAGAGCCTTTTAAGGCACTCTTGGGACAACTACTACAAGCACACTTGCGTGGTACCCACTACGCCATAAATCATCATAACTTTTGTGTAGTGGGCAAGCGTCCACTGTGCCACTATTCGTCATTCTTCGGAAAAGCGCGGTACCCGCGACACACTTGTAGCGCATTATGTGCACTTGGTTGATGCTGCGGCTGACGAGGATGAAGAATTATGCCTGACGCATCTGTAATGGATTGGAGCTTTGAACGACCCACTCGTTACGCAATTCCCATTGTGTGACGCCTGGTTGTTACTTTACTGTTCTAAAACGCTTTATTACACATGTTAACGCGATTCTTTACCCGACATCAAGGTTGCATTGGGTCAGTTTGCAACGCAGTTCAAGCACGGGCGTAGCTCAGTGGTAGAGTGCTGGGGTGCCACGTAAAGGGCCCGGGTTCGATTCCCATTCTGTCATAGGGATTTGTTATTTATTGAGTTGTTTTCCTATTTCATGCGATAGTGGTTACGGACACCGGCGGCGGCGCCGGCGGAGGAAAACCACATCGCAAAAAACGGCCCTTGTTGTGATCTCATAACAGCTTTCGCTGTAAAAGTGTATGAATGCCGTGTAGTGGAAGGAGTCTCCTTAACGCATGTAGTATTGCGTGGCAGAAGCGTGGATTCACGCCAGGCGTCAAAACATATGTATTTGAGCGACGAACGGGTGTTCTAAAGGCCCACCCATTACAAAGCTCTCGGGTGTATTTAATCATCATCAGCAGCAAGAGCATTAACAAGGTGGAGAGCTGCGTACGTTCGCGTGTTGCCTTACGGGAGCCACAGAGGACCCTTCCGATTCCCAAAAGGAACAATAATGGCATAGTGGGCACTTCACAACTGTGCTTGTAGTAGGCATTCCAGGATAGTTTGAAAGGACCAGTGTTACGCGCAGAGTCGTTCGTTTCCTTACACCACGGCTGGAGCATGCACCGACAATCGAAGCTAGGCTAGCCATTCAAAAGGCGATGCCGACGACGCCCGTTTACGCTGTCGCGTTCTGCTATTGAAGGCGAAGCTCGAGCGTCCTCCAAGTTTTTTTAATGAGTTGTATTATGCTAATACCGTAACATTTCGCAAGACGTTGTCGGTAGACCTGAAGCGTTCTAAATAAGATATACTGCACCTGCATATGTTCACGCTTCCATACAGCTTTCATTTCCCTGAAGGGAGAAACCATTGGTTCGCAGCTTCTTTATGATGGTCGCTTACCAAAGTGTAAACAAGAATTTTGGCGTCTTCTTTATTTGACATTATTGCATGAACATTAGTAATAATATAAAATAAAATAAATAGTTTCAACAAATTTAAGTTCATGCGACTATGCCACCATATATTTCACTTTGAATCGTAGCATTCACACGCTCTTCGTGGCAGAAATCAACCAGAGCAATGCGCCATGATGTTAGAGTCACGTAACGAATCCACAAAGTATCGAATGATCTTTTAGAAATGCAGATGAGCAGTATGTTGGCACTCAGCTTTGTGTTCTCTAGTTACAGCTCGGGAAAAGCTTCTATCGAGGCAAAACGCATAACATGATTCCACATTGTGAGTTCTTAGGCGCCATATAAGGAAAGCTTTTACCCAAGAAAATGTTCGTACCGGTTCGTTATTGGGCAGTTCAGAAGGAGCTAAGCTGCCCTATTGTCACACCTCGATAAGGTCAGCTTCGCCGCCTAAGAAACAGATATCTTAATTTGCATAAGTTAGTATCAAGAAGCGGCGTTTACTTCTTTGTTCTGCCAAATGCCAGAGGCAACGAGGGGCTCAAGTTCACGTGACAAGCAGTGCCTCCTCAATGTGTCTTTCTACTTTGATTCGCCAGGTTTTTCTAATGAGCATGACGGGCTACGCGCTGGAGGGACAACTAGAACATGTATTTGCGGCAGGTTGTTCAACTGTCAGGTAGTGAGAGAGCAGAATGAATGCTGAGGCAGAGAGGGCGCGCTAGATGTGCGAACTGGGTCGTTTTATTTCGTAGAGTAGGTAACGTTAACTTGAAGTTCAAGTATACGTTAGGATTTATAGGCGACTTAACAGGACGTAGCAAACCGAGGCATTTATTCCTCGTATACTCAAAGGAACCTGCACTCATTCTAGCTCTTGCAGGGAACAGATTTCAAAGCGACTTCTTGGTAAACTTTCGAAATGGACTTGCTGAAGTCGAGGTGGAACGTCGAGTGCTAGGGCGTTCTAAAATATGAGGACATGTTTCACAAGTAATGTTCTCTTCTTCATGGTCGAAAGATTCTCCTGAGCATTGCGCTCAGTTGGTGAATAACTGCGATGATTTGGGGTAAGTATGAGTCCAACTGTCTTTTAGCGAATCATTTCAATATTGTAAATACAGTATTTTCAGTCACGTACAAGCCTTGAAGGGGCCCTGTAACACTTTTTCAGGTATTAAAGGAATGGCTTCGCAAAACAGGGTTTCTTGTCTCCCGAAGCGACTGCCGTACATTTTTATTACATTGTGTCAAGCATGTGTAGACCTACAGAAATTTGTCGCGCATTCTAAGCGTTGGCTACAGGTTCTTTTTTTATTGTATGTAATAGGTCTCTATGGCTGATCATCAGAGCTTACCAAAAGACGAGGCCGTTCCTTTAATATAAAACTCATGCTTTACTTAAATTTTAAAGTGAAAGAAAACAGCTACATAAGACCCAACACTCAATAAAAGTTCACAGTCCACGGTAAAGCACTCCTAAGAACACGCGAAATGCAAGATTAATGTAGGCTTTGTAGTTCGAGCATGGATGAGCAGCGGAGGGGTAGAATATGTTTTGAGCCTCACCAGATTATCAAGTGGTTGACCGATGTATATGCAGTCAAAGCGCCGTGACTCTGGCTTGTGTGGTGGACGTGGGCTGGCTGGTTATGAAAAGCGGTGCCAGAAGCAACCTGGCCAAGCACAGCTCGCACCCGTAATCCAAATACTACTGCTACATTGCCTACGGGCACGTTAGTCTACAAGCCTTGGGCTGGATTTCACGTACCATGGCTATAGTCTCCTCGCGCGGGAACGCGAAGCAGGAGGACACAGCCGGTTGAAGTCCTATAGGCTTGGGTCCGCAAGCTGACTGCCTGTCTTCGACGCCCAATCCGGTGACAACCTTCTTCTAGCCACTTTTTTCTAGCCACTTATTCTGGAACTGTCCCCTCGCTCTTGAGCTCAAGCTTTTTCTGGCTCTCGGGTCCACTTGTCGACGTTTCATTCAACACCTGAGCTTTTGCGTTCACAAGCGATTGGCCTCTGGGAGTGCTCCGTGTTGTTTTCTGATTGGATCTCAATTCTATTATTTTCTTTACCCCTTTGTTTCCCATAGCCAATCCAGTTGTCAAAGTAAGTATCTTTTAAGTATATGTAATAACAATAAACATGAAAGTGGGAACAAGCCGAAAACCTGGAAAATTTCGCATTAGTTCTAGAAGAAAACAACTGTCCACTGATGTGGGCGATGGCGCGGAGGTGAGTCGCTACATGAGTACATTTGATGGGGGAAGCAACCTGACGGAAATCGATAAAACACAGCAAAAATAGCTCACATGTCGCACACCGAGTATGTGAATCTGCCTACGCAGATTCTACTAGTGCCGGGGAAATCCTACGTGCTCACCTAAAAAAATTGGCGTCATTGACGCATTGGTAAACGGAGCATAGGGAAATTTACGATTACGGTGCCCGTGCGACGCACATCCTCAAGTTTAACGACAGAGAAACTTCGATACGTCTTTTTTTTCTTTTTTTCTTCTTTCTTTTGTTACACTGAGCCCAGATCACGCCCAAATCAATCCTAGCTTCCACAGCTTGTATATCTCTTGCAGCGGCGGTGTATACACTTGTACACATCAAGTTGGGAGGGGCGTCCCTCACCGCGGATTTATTCAAACAGCTTGAAACTCAGTGTGCACATACGTGCAGGCTTCCTGAGTGGACAACTAGCGATCATTTAACTTCACTGCGCAGCGTATGGCTTCAGAAGATGATTTTGCGGGAGGCACTACCATCTTCGACGATCGTTCGACGTGACGCGTACCTCAAAAATATTTTTTTTGTTCGCTGCAAATGAATACAACAACAAAAAAAATAACTGCACACGCGTTTCGGGCCTAATATTTGATTGAAGAATTGAAGCTAACTGATTGCTAATAATCAGGCATTCACTTACACGCTAATTAAGTTTAGTTACTGAAACTCACACAAAACAATACATTCCTTTATTTTCATTCTTGAAATGTAATACTGAGTGCCTTAGAATCATGTCATACGAATTTGACGCATTTGCAGACAGTGCATCATAATTCGCGCCTGAGGGGATATGCACACTTGCATATGGCACATTTGCCCTCCCTTTCCTCATTGTGAAAAATTAAGCCATAACAATGATGCGGAAGCTAGTATTCCTAGACGCTTGCAATCTTACATATCCCGCTCAGTACTGTTTCCGTAAAATGATCTCGACTGAACTGACTCTTCTCGCTTGGATGGATTTTATACAAGAAAAGCCTTAATTTCAGAAAGAGATAAATAATTTTTTTAAATTTTTTCAGATCATTTCACCTTCTAAAACACATTCTTGTTTTAAGAATCGTGCAATTATATGGTATTCAAACATAGGAAGTTTTTTTTTATCTCACCGTATTTACAGCGTCGAGCTCAGATTGTAAATATGAAATATCATATGAAGCAATTCAAACTAGTTATATGCGGCGCCTCCTGAGGGGAGATTCTGTGGCTATTTAAAAATTTAATTTAAAAAAATGGCAATAACACTCCAAAGATGACGGCACGTTCCAGTTTTGGATGGCTTTTTCTTTTTACTTGTTACAATTCAAACAAATACGTTTGTGGAAAGGTGGAGGCATCAAGTGATGAGACATGGCGGAAGCGCAAATGTCTCTGGAGTTAATATTTCCTGGGCAAACATATTTCTTAAAAACTATACTATCATACGCAACGCTTGCAATTGTGTGTTTGGCTAAACATGTATAGCAAAGTGGTCTCTTCCTAAACTGCCCCTAAACTTCACTTCGCTTCTTCAAGACGGCGGGCGGATCTTTTGATGTTCACACATTAGTAATAACTACCTCAAACGTCAATCTCGCCACAACAGAAAAGCAAGTAATAAGACCATTAAGGTCATAACGTACCAGGGAATGGTAGAACCACTTGGAAGACACCACAACTTGAGTCTTTGGTCGAGTAGACCAGCCTTTCTGCGATTACTGGCATATTCCCTTGAAAGGGAGAAACTATTATTGAGGATCAATAATGATAGGCTATGTAACAACTAGTACTCTTGCTCACATGAAATCAATGTGTGACTTTCAATCACGCTTACATATGAGAGCACATAGTACGGTAATTATTAATACGTGCTTAATAATTCACTAATTATGTTAAACAACGGAAAATCAGTCAGTGTAAAGAAAAAGTGAAATATATGGTCGGCACGACCATGTGCAGGTGAGCGTTTCTCTCCTAATCTAGGGATCGGGGCCACGCACAACTCATTGTATCTGGGTCACTCTGGCTGTGCGGCGTGCGCTTGCTGTGGGAAGGGTCATTTATTGACTAATCCTTGTACACGTACAGTTTAGGGCTCCTGTGTTTGATACAGTGTTTAGGACTCCGTGTTCACAGAGTGCTGGTGGTCAAATTCTCTAACCGTTTCGCAAACGCCTCTAAATATTAATTTTCGTAACACACCGCCTCTTTTCTGTCTCCGCTGTTCAATATGGCAACGCCGCTGCAGTAATCGGTTGCGGTAATCGATCAAGATTTTTTAAATGTCTCAGAAGGCTGCCAAAGGGCAATTTTAAATATAACCTTTGTTTCTAATTCCCACCGAAGAAGCCTATAAGGCAATAATGTGCTATGTTTTCTTCTTTCCTTCACCACCAGGCGTAATCGGTTCTTTCCGATGCCAGCTACCTTTACAACGCTTCGGCAAATCGATGTTCTCTCGTGTTTGTAACAACGCTGCCATATTGCTGCCCTAACGAATTTCCTACTACACTATGGTGTATTAAGATAGGGGAGGGCTCGGAACGGCCGTAGCACTATTGTACAAAAAAAAATGAAGCCCAAACATTGTCAAGCCACTTGTGAAGCTTCGATCAGTAGCCTGCTGTGTGTCGTCGTTCAATAGTTGCGCGCGGCTCATTCCCTCTTCATACGCAAAAGGTCCAGTTTCAAATCGCGGATCTAGATTGGGCGTTCTTATTTGTAGTCTCAGTTGTTGCTGCTGTATAGATTTTCCATTGTGTCTTGAAACTAGTTTCAATTGCTACGTATTGCTACTGAAAGTTTAATGTAGTTTAACAACAAAGAAGCAACTGACATAGCAAGAGTTGATGAATACTTCAGCCGTCCTTCGCAAAACTCAAGCTGTTGCGAAGCAAGAGTCAAGCAATAGCCAGAGGATAATCAACTCCATTAAACCTCGCTTAGCCTACTTTGTACTTTGCAAAACCAGGTTTCTTCTTCGCTGAACATTGCAGGCTTTGCTGAGGCTTCCCCTCAGGTCTGCAGGGCACTCATATTCACGGCAGAAAAGCCACGGCGAGGATGTGTTCCTTTCTGCGTGCGCCGCCAGCTTCACCTGGCTTGAATGGAAATAACTGCACGTAAGTTGCCGCTATCGTGTTAAAATAGCTTTTCATTAATTAGTCAATTGCCAATTTGTCGCCACTCTTTTTTGTGACATTTCATAGATTTAGATTATATTTACAAGGTCAGATGGGCGCCCGAGTGATAGATATTGATACAGAACAGCCGCCACAACATGGCTGCATGAAAGTGGAGGAAGACGACGTTGCTTTTGGTTGTTGTTGGACTGACGCCATCTTGTCCACCTTGCGCTGTGCATCGTATACAAATTATTAAACGAGCTACTTCGTAACAATATTGGTGGAGGTGGACGACTCCCGTACCTCGATGGAGACACGCAGCGGTCGCAACACCGGCGACCCCTCGCCGACTTCGGCTGCCGGTACATCATCACCGCCAACCTCTTCAGCTCAAGCCACAACGTACGTCACTCTCCCACCCCTCCGGGATCCCGGCACTTTCTCCGGTGACGGTACCATCGACGTTGACGCCTGGCTGAACCGGTACGAGCGCGTCAGTGCTACTCACCGCTGGGATCGCACGCTCATGCTCGCTAACGTTCTTTTCTACCTTGACGGCACTCCGCGGACATGGTTTGAAGCCCATGAAGACGAAATAACGAGCTGGGATCTCTTCAAAGAGAAGATCCGCGACCTGTTCGGAGATTCGTCTGGTCGTCAGCTCGCTGCAAAGAAGGCTCTTGCCACACGCGCCCAGACATCTACTGAATCGTACGTCTCCTACATCCTCGATGTCTTGGCTCTTTGTAGCAAGGCCGACCAGCGCATGTCGGAAGACGAGAAAGTCAACCACGTCCTAAAAGGGATTGCTGACGACGCCTTCAACCTGCTGGTTTTTAACAACGTCACGAGCATCGACATGATCATTAAAGAATGCCGTCGTCTCGAACAAGCTAAAGCCCGCCGCGTAGCCCAAAGCATCGCGCGCCTTCCCAACACAGCGGCTACTTCTTCGTGTGACGACGTCTTCCACCAGGCCCCTCGATGTGACAATCTCACCCGCATCATTCGCCGAGAGGTCGAGGCAGCACAACCGGTAGTCACCCCATTCCCAACGCCTGACCCTTCCCCGACCACGCTCTCCATGATCCAGGCCGTCGTCCGTCAAGAACTCTCGAACGCCGGTATACATTCTGTTCAGCCCGTGTACTCTACTGAGCCTTTTTATCGTCGCCCGTCTGCTCCTCGACTTCCTTCTAACTATTCTCGCCAACGCAATCCGTCCGAATGGCGTACCCTTGACGACAAGCCCATATGCTTTAACTGCCGACGCGTCGGTCACATCGCTCGCTACTGCCGCAACCACTGGGCTCAACCGGCACACTATGGGTCTCCCCACCAGGCCACTTCTGTCCACCAGTCGTCCTCAGCACTTGCTTCATCTACACCGCCCACATTCACTGCTCCTGCCGCACCTCTGACCAGACCTCGCTACGACCGGTCTCCGTCCCCTGCTCGCAGTCAATCTCTTTCGCCCCCCACGACGCCGTGCTGCCTCTCCGAACTTTGCGCAGCGCCTCCGACCGGAAAACTAGGCAGTGCAGCTTCTGGAGGTGGAGCTGCATTGACGACCTCAGCCAGAAATCCTCGTTTGATATTACCGACAACCCGGAATCTTTTGGACGTTACTGTAGACAATGTTCCTGTGAACGCGTTAATAGATACTGGGGCGCATGTGTCCATTATGAGCGCTGCTCTTCGTCGCCGCCTCAAGAAAGTTGTCACGCCCGCCCTAAACCGAGCTGTACGAGTCGCCGACGGGGGAACTGCCGCAATTCTGGGCATGTGCTCTGCCCGAGTCTCTATTGGAGATAGAAGCACTGTCGTTCTTTTCGCCGTTATTGAGCATTGCCCTCATGAACTCATTCTCGGTATGGATTTTCTAGCCACTCACTCTGCCCTCATAGACTGTTCAGCTGGCTCTCTGCACCTCGATTTGCCTCTACTTTCCGATCCGACCGACCCACCTCAAAGCCGTCTCTGCTGCATCGATTTCGTACGCCTCCCGCCTAACTCTGTTACACACGTCGACTTATCATCGACACTACCTGTACCTGACGGAGATTACATGGTTGCACCGATTCCTGCCGTGATGCTTACGCGTGGTGTCGCTGTTCCGCACACGATTCTAACAATTATTGGAAACCGCACCTGCCTTCCTCTTGTAAATTTCGCGCTCACTGCCCAAGTTCTTCCCCAGGGTATCTCCCTGGCCCAAATTACCGCTCTCCAAGACCACCATGTCGAGCCTTTCGGAGTGGATGATTGCTGCAGCTCAGCTCGTGGTTCAACTTCATCACGTTCCTCGGTCGTCGACATCGAACGGATGGTGTCATCGGACCTCGCGTCTGATCAAGCTGAAGCCCTCTACCACCTTCTTGAGCGCTATCGTGACATTTTTGACTTTGCCAGTACGTCCTTAAGCCAAACGACTGTCGTTACCCATCGCATCAATACTGGCGATGCGAATCCCATTCACCGACGTCCATACCGCGTTTCCGCATCCGAGCGTACAGTAATACGACAGGAAGTCGAAAAGATGCTTGCGAAAGACATTATCGAGCCCTCGTGCAGCCCCTGGGCTTCTCCCGTCGTCCTTGTCAAAAAGAAGGATGGAACATGGCGCTTTTGTGTAGATTACCGGCATCTCAACAAGATTACGAAAAAAAGATGTTTACCCTTTGCCCCGCATCGACGACGCCCTGGACTGCCTATACGGTGCTACTTATTTTTCAACTATCGACCTTCGGTCCGGCTACTGGCAGATAGCCGTCGACGAGATGGACCGCGAGAAGACCGCATTCGTCACCCCTGACGGTCTTTATCAGTTCAAGGTGATGCCCTTCGGTCTCTGCAATGCGCCGGCCACTTTCGAAAGAATGATGGACTCATTGCTCCAAGGGTTCAAATGGTCCACCTGCTTGTGTTACCTCGACGACGTTATTGTTTTTTCGCCCACGTTCGACTCGCATCTTGATCGTTTATCGGCAATTCTTGACGTTTTTCGTAGAGCCGGACTTCAATTGAACTCCTCCAAGTGCCACTTCGCTCGACGTCAAATCACCGTGCTTGGTCACCTCGTTGATGCCAAAGGCGTGCGCCCAGACCCAGAAAAAATACGCGCCGTTACAAACTTTCCCGTTCCGAAGTCCACAAAGGATGTTCGCAGTTTTGTGGGGCTGTGCTCATATTTTAGACGCTTTGTTGAGGACTTTGCGACCATTGCACGCCCCCTCACAGACCTCTTGAAGAAAGACGCCCCATTTCACTGGGGCCCTGACCAAGCGTCATCTTTTTCTCAACTTACGGCCCTCCTTACAGCGCCACCAATCTTGGCCCACTTCGATCCATCAGCTTCAACCGAGGTTCGCACGGACGCCAGTGGACACGGCATAGGAGCAGTGCTATTGCAGCACCAGCGTGGACACGACCGTGTTATAGCCTACGCAAGCCGACTGCTATCTCCCGCCGAGCGCAACTATTCAATCACGGAGCGCGAGTGCCTCGCTCTTGTGTGGGCAGTCGCCAAGTTCCGTCCATACTTATACGGGCGCCCATTCCGCGTCGTCAGCGATCATCACGCCCTCTGCTGGCTAGCCTCACTCAAGGATCCCACAGGACGACTCGCTCGCTGGGCCCTACGCCTTCAAGAATACACGTTCTCTGTAATCTATAAAACAGGGCGACTGCATCAAGATGCGGATTGTTTATCCCGCTACCCCGTGGAAGAAGCACCCGATGCTGACACCATTGCGGACGTTTTTTCTGTGTCGCAGCTACTCAACATTGGCGAAGAGCAACGTCGGGATACTTCTTTACGAGCCATCATTGACAAACTGGAGTCAACGCCTGGCGACGCATCTCTACGAATGTTTCTGGTCAAAGACGGGATCCTATACCGCCGTAACCTCGATCCTTCTGGCTCTGCCTTACTCCCCGTCATCCCAGCGCACCTGCGTTCGACTGTCCTCCACCAACTTCATGACGCTCCCATAGCGGGTCACTTGGGCGTTTCCCGCACGTACGACCGTGTACGACGTCGGTTTTTTTGGACTGGACTCGCCCGTTCCGTTCGACGCTATGTCGCCGCTTGCGAGCCCTGCCAACGCCGCAAAAATCCGTCTGCCCTTCCAGCTGGATACCTTCAGCCAATCGACGTCCCCGCTGAACCTTTCTTTCGAGTTGGTCGCGATCTGCTTGGCCCTTTCCCACTCTCCAGCTCCGGAAATAAATGGATTGCTGTCGCGACAGACTACGCGACGCGGTACGCTATTACACGAGCACTTCCGACGAGTTGCGCTACCGACGTTGCGGACTTTCTGTTGTACGACATAATTTTAATCCACGGAGCTCCACGTCAACTTCTCACTGACCGTGGCCGCACCTTCCTCTCAGCAGTCGTAGAAGAAATCCTGCGGTCTTGCGATACCAAGCACAAGTTTACAACTTCGTACCATCCCCAGACGAATGGCCTCACGGAACGCTTAACAGGGCCATAACCGATATGCTCGCCAAATACGTTGCAGCTGACCACCACGACTGGGACATTCATTTACCATATGTGACGTTTGCTTACAATTCCTCGCGTCACGACACTGCCGGCTATTCGCCATTCTATCTACTATATGGCCGCGACCCCACACTACCCTTGGACACTTTGCTGCCCGCGGCCACTGAATATGCCGGGGGAGCCATCGCCCGAGCGGACCACGCGCGCCAACTCGCCCGTAACCGTCTACAGGCCTCACAAGAACACCAACGACAGCTCTACGATTGTCATCATAGAGACGTGCAGTTTTCGCCGGGTTCTCTTGTGCTTCTCTGGTCACCCACTCGCCGTGTGGGACTGTCTGAGAAACTGCTGTCACGCTACACTGGACCTTACCGTATCGTTCGCCAAGTCACTGACGTTACTTATGACATCGTTCCAACCGATCCCGCAACGTCATCGTCAGCTTCGAGCGACACCGTTCACGTGGCTCGACTCAAGCCCTATTACCCTCCTTCGACCACATCTGCGTAGCTTAAGCACCGAGACGGTGCTTCTACCGCCGGGGGTAATGATACAGAACAGCCGCCACAACATGGCTGCATGAAAGTGGAGGAAGACGACGTTGCTTTTGGTTGTTGTTGGACTGACGCCATCTTGTCCACCTTGCGCTGTGCATCGTATACAGATTATTAAACGAGCTACTTGTAACATTATTAAGACCAGGTTCAATTGTTTGAATTTAGAAAAAAAACTGTATTTGAACTGGGAGGCTACGTGGGGACATGGATGATCACCCTTTCTGACCGACGCCGTTCGTGGCGCCCCTCATTCGGCCGCTCTCCTCCGTCGACGCGTGCCTTCGCGTCAATCGCGGTGACCGGTGACCGGTGTCCGGTCCCCTGCCACACTGCCATCTGTGGCCTCTCCCTCTCACGCGGGAGGATAAATGAGCCTTGTGAGCGCTGGAACGTGGATGGCGTCTGCACGATGCGCAAAGGGCTAGAATACGAACGCATGTGAAACGGAGGCAGATAAGTCTGGCGTCTCGCTGCGATTCGTTGTAAAAATTAAAAATGAAAAAGAAACACACACATTCCGTTTGTGTGCCATTCCACTGGGAGTGTGGCTTTCTCCGAACACACTTTCGAATTGACGAAGTGTCCTTCAATTTTTCTTTTCTTGCTTTTTGTGTGTCGAAGAGCCAACGCGCGGAGAACGCCGTGCAGGGGTGTCTGTCCAATTTTGGACACACACCCCTAACTTATTCTTAACACATACTTCTACCAATCACTATCTCGTGACACCTATTTCGCGCTTTTCGCTTTTCGGTCCCAAGTCAGCTTGGACAACAGCACATTACACCATCGGCAATGGAGCGTCGTCCCAAAGCTGGGCATACACAGGTTTACGAAAAGCGTCCTCGAAAGGACGTCTTCCGTCAAATGAGCGACTTGAATGAAAACTCAAGAACGGCGTCCGTTTTCGACTTATACAATGATGCGTCCTGTCAGCGGAAGCAGTTTTACATGTGACGGCGGAAAGTGCACAAATATCTTGTAGGAACCTGAATGATGCAAAAAGATGTTGGCTTGTGTATGTTGGTTCTGCAAGCGCTTGTTCATAGCGTTCACTTCGGTGCTTTTCATGAAACTGAATGATGTGACAGTTTCTTTGAATAGGGCATCGAGAAGTGATAGTGGCTAGTCCACGAGAAAACTGCACATTAATAACTGCCCATTAGAAGCTGTATATTGAGGAAAGTTCATGACTGCATATTCATTCGATGTCAGTCATAGTGGCACCTTTGATGAATCTAAGAGGCTGCATTCCCAACTTGTTCGACCTGACAGGCCATGTCAGCCATGTGCCACATGACAAGCGTATTGTTTAGTAAAATAGTATTACATTGAGATGATCAAAGTTTAGAGACCGAACGAGGCCACGGACAGCTTCGTGTGGGACGGTGCTTTACCGACTGTGCCATGGCGGGACGAGTTAAACACAAAATCGACGCACTCAGGGACATCTTCTAACACCGTGGGCCACAGAGCCATAAAAGACAAGAATCATTGCGAGCATTCTCTTGAGGCTTTCGGTCATGTCGGCTCCCCGGGGGTGGTCAGCAGCGGCGGCTTCGCGTACGCATAAATGAGCGAACCGTGTAAATGTTTACATTCAACAAAAATAACGTCCGTGAAAGTTCAGAAGAAAACCCACGGTTTCCGTAGAGCATAAACTACCCAAGGCTCGGGCAGTGGCGTAGCTAGACGCATCACCGCTTGACACCACAATGCTTTTGTTTTCAGTATTGACAGCCATCGTCATCATCATCATCATCAGCCTGACTACGCCCACTGCAGGGCAAAGGCCTCTCCCATGTTCCGCCAATCAACCTGTCCTGTACTTGCTGCTGTCGCGTTGTACCCGCAAACTTCTTAACCTCATCTACCCACGTGACTTTCTCCCTCCCCCTCACGCGTTTGCTTTCTCCTGGACTACAGTCAGTTACCTCTGATGAGCAGCGGTTATCCAGCCTGCGCGCTACGTGACCGGCCCATTTCCATTTTTTTTTGTCTTGATTTCTCCTATGATATCCTTAACACCCCTTTGTTCCACCACCCACTCTGATCTCTTCCTCTCACATAAAGTTATACGTATCATTTTCCCTTCCATTGCTCGCTGCATCGTCCTCAATTTAAGTCGAACCCTCCATGTAAGCCTCCAGGCTTACACTCCGTGGGTAAGTATCGGTAAGATGCAGCTGTTATATATCTTCCTCTGTAGGGATAGTGGTAAACTGCCATTCATTATTTGAGAATGCTTGCCCAATGTGCTCCACCCCATCCGTATTCTTCTAATTATTTCACTCTCATGGTGCGTCTCCGCCGTGAGTACTTGTTCTAAGTTGACCTATTCCTTCACTACTTCCAGTGTCTCGCAATCTATCGCAAAGCGCTGTTCTCTGTCGAGGCTGTTGCACATGACTTTTGTTTTATGCATAATAATTTCGAGACCTGCTCTTCTGCTTCCCTTGTCTAATTCAGTGGTCATGAGTTGAAATTAGTTCCTGTGTTACTCATCATTGGAATGTCATCAGTGAATCGCAGGTTATTAAGGTACTCTCCAATAGCTCTTATCCCTAACTCATCTCAATATAGGGCCCTGAATTCCTCCTGTGAACAAGCGGTGAATAGCATTGGAGATATCATGTCTCCCTGCCTTACACCCTTCTTTATTGGGATCCTGTCGCATTCTTTATGGAGGAATATAGGGGCTGTGGATTCCCTGTAGATTTCTTCCAGTACGTTTATACATGCTTCGTATTGACATGGGGAGGGTGCTAACTGGATGCAGTGCGACACGTATGAAAAGGTGTGTAAGAAAGCCAATTAG
This sequence comes from Rhipicephalus appendiculatus, assembly GCA_030522465.1. Lineage (NCBI taxonomy): Eukaryota > Metazoa > Arthropoda > Arachnida > Ixodida > Ixodidae > Rhipicephalus > Rhipicephalus appendiculatus. Next base: position 2,446 of record JALIZH010029446.1, on the reverse strand, counting down.
ACGAACAAATGAAACTTGACGGCATGCAAGGGTGGGTTAAAGGGGAACTCCGGCGATTTTTCGATACTCACCGATTTAAATAAAACTTTAAACATAAGTGCTCTTCGCTGCCCTGATGATATGTGCCAAATTATACAGCCGTAAGTAATTTAGTTTTTCGGAGAACGAGTTTTAAAAATTGGTAACCAATTCCGGAATCATACCTTCAAATGCGGGCCACCCTGTGTACGTGACGTATCTAGGTACTCCTTTCTCGTCCCCCCAGACGGACGCTTGCTCGCGGCGCGCGCTTTTTAAATGCGAATGCATTTCATAGTCGGGCTATGTCAGGCATCCGGCGTCGTGCGGCGTTGGCATTGTCCGCGGCGAGAGTGTAGTAGCGGAGAGTGAGTGGAGAGGAGGAGCGCGCTTTAGTGCGTGAGGGCGCTCGCATCCCTAACTCGGAGGAGCTATATATGAAAAAAAATTAAAAAATAAAATAAAAAAAAAATAAAAAAAAGCAAAAAAAAAGCAAAAAAAAAGCCCCCCCCCCCTCCCCTCCCCCGAAGGGAATCGTGAGGAAATGCGAATGCATTTCGCGCGCGCTTCACTCCATTTATATATGGTGGTTGTGGTTCGAAGAAGGAAAAGGCGCCTAATTTCTGCAGCCCGGTCGGGAGCACGGCGCAGCGCCTTTTTTATTTTTTTTGCTTTTCTTGCGTTTTTTTTTATTTATTTTATTTTTTTTTATTTTATTTTTTTTCATATATAGCTCCACCGAGCTCCCGCGATGCGAGCGCCTTCACGCGTTAAAGCGCGCTCCTCCTCTCCACTCAGAGCGGAGAGAAAACACCTGCCGCGGACAACGCCAACGCCGCACAACGCCGGATGCCTGACACACCCCGACTATGAAATGCATTCGCATTTAAAAAATGGCGCTGTGCCGTGCTCCCGACCAGGCTGCAGAAATTAGGCGCCTTTTCCTTCTTCGAACCACAACCACCATATATAAATGGAGTGAAGCGCGCGCGGAAATGCATTCGCATTTCCTCACGATTCCCCTTCGGGGAGGTGGGGGCATTTTTTTCTTCGAGGCGACGCTGACGCTAGCACAGGCGACGCTTCCGCGCTCATGTAGCTGCACTCCTCATCGCTGGACTCCTCGCTGGTCAGTTCAGACGAGCTGACACAGCTTGTTTCCACGTCGGAAGACATCGGCAGTTTGCTTTTCCCGCGAAAGAAGAGGCACGTGAGCAATGTTTACGTGCCGTGGTGGCGTGTAGCGGATTTGGTGACGCCATGACGTCATAGAGTACCCAGCATGGAGCACGAAGCAGCTCCCCGTTTCGGTTTCGGTTTTGACTCGTTTTTCATTGCTTATTTAAAATTATTGACGAGTGTGTCGGCAAAATGAACCGCCCTAGCTGTTGCAGGACTGTTAATACTATTTGAAAACGGCGTTATCTCGGTATGGTCGAAAATGCACCGGAGCTTCCCTTTAAGGCGTCGGCATACTATTATCAAAACATCCTTTATTGAGAGAATACAGCAATTTCACCTCATATTTAAAACAAGTCAATGCCGCTATTTGCACGCTGGCACTATACTAGTATAGTCGCAATAAGGAGGATAGTTCATTTAAATCTCACCTCATGTAGCGAAGCCTACTAAAGAAACGTAAAAAAACACCTGTACTGCATAGGTCAATGTTGTTCTAATTACAAAAATATATTGATCATGTATGCATGCCAATCACCAAGACAAAATACTGTAGCGTAGGGTAAATACAATTGGTTTGCAGTGAAAAAATGTATCCAAGCACTCACCAATCACTGCAACAAACATCTCGTCTCTGCGACGTTTTAGGAACCATCCCTCGAGGCACTCCGTTCGTCTATAATTAAAAGTTTCATAACGTTTCTTGAAAATGCTAGCAAAGGCAATAAGTGCACTTACACCTGCGAGTTAATGTAGTATGACCTGTTATATTGAATCGACTTTTCGGTGCATATTGACATAACATCCACCTGACAGCGGAGGGTTTCTTCCAGCGTTGAATTATAAGTCCATATTGGCTCCCGTGTATTCAGGAACTGAAAGCGGAAACAGCATTTTGTCGTTATTGTCATTGAACTGTATTAGTTCCTGAAACAAAATGATAGCCTGCTTGTGCAATCGAAGTCTTAAATTCATTTTTGTTTATATGTGGCTAGAACATACGCATCTACTCCTACATATTAGTGCCACCTAAACCTCTGATATTTAGCTGCTCAAGCATACTGACTCCTGCGATGGAATTATAATGAAACGGCAAAAACTATTTAGGTCGTTTCATTACCGCGGAAGTTTGCATTTCTTCCGCTAATAGGCGCTTTACTTCGTGTAGAGGGCCCGCAAATTAAATCTTGCGCTTCGAGAATGAACAAGATGCAGTTCTTGCCTATCGGTGCGCACCAAATCAAGGTGA
>JALIZH010029445.1:0-18916 GCA_030522465.1 Rhipicephalus appendiculatus | reverse complement strand
TGAAGTCACTCGACACTTGTGCAATGCAGCAACCCTCCCCTGACAGTCGAGCAACGGTGCAAGCAGGACTGCTTTGTGGAAAGTGCCATCAAATCTATTTTCATGTGTATGTGCTACTGCTGGTAGCACACGGAGAGCCACTGCGTGAATCGTGTGAGAGAGCCACATTTGATTGGTGCAACGTCCAATGCTTGGCCGGACAGAGAAAGTGCAATCATACAGACGACGCAGCTGAAGTCATTCGACACTTGTGCAATGCAGCAACCCTCCCTGACAGTCGAGCAACGGTGCAACCAGGACTGCTTTGTGAGAAGTGCCGTGAAGTCTATTTTCATGTGTATGTGCTACTGCTGGCAGCACACAGAGAGCCACTGCGTGAATCGAGTGAGAGAGCCATATTCGATTGGGGGCAACGTCCAATGCTTGGCCGGGCAGAGAGTGCAATCATAGAGACGAGGCAGCTGAAGTCATTCGACACTTGTGCAATGCAGCAACCCTCCCCTGACAGTCGAGCAACGGTGCAACCAGGACTGCTTCGTGGAAAGTGCCATCAAATCTATTTTCATGTGTATGTGCTACTGCTGGTAGCACACAGAGAGCCACTGCGTGAATCGTGTGAGAGAGCCACATTTGATTGGGGCAACGTCCAATGCTTGGCCGGGAAGAGAGAGTGCAATCACACAGACGACGCAGCTGAAGTCATTCGACACTTGTGCAATGCAGCAACCCTCCCTGACAGTCGAGCAACGGTGCAACCAGGACTGCTTCGGGGAAAGTGCCATCAAATCTATTTTCATGTGTATGTGCTACTGCTGGTAGCACACAGAGAGCCGCTGTGTGAATCGTGTGAGAGAGCCACATTTGATTGGGGCAACGTCCAATGCTTGGCCGGACAGAGAGAGTGCAATCATACAGACGACGCAGCTGAAGTCATTCGACACTTGTGCAATGCAGCAACCCTCCCTGACAGTCGAGCAACGGTGCAACCAGGACTGCTTTGTGAGAAGTGCCGTCAAATCTATTTTCATGTGTATGTGCTACTGCTGGCAGCACACAGAGAGGCCACTGCGTGAATCGAGTGAGAGAGCCATATTCGATTGGGGCAACGTCCAATGCTTGGCCGGGCAGAGAGAGTGCAATCATAGAGACGAGGCAGCTGAAGTCATTCGACACTTGTGCAATGCAGCAACCCTCCCTGACAGTCGAGCAACGGTGCAACCAGGACTGCTTCGTGGAAAGTGCCATCAAATCTATTTTCATGTGTATGTGCTACTGCTGGTAGCACACAGAGAGCCACTGCGTGAATCGTGTGAGAGAGCCACATTTGATTGGGGCAACGTCCAATGCTTGGCCGGGCAGAGAGAGTGCAATCACACAGACGACGCAGCTGAAGTCATTCGACACTTGTGCAATGCAGCAACCCTCCCTGACAGTCGAGCAACGGTGCAACCAGGACTGCTTCGGGGAAAGTGCCATCAAATCTATTTTCATGTGTATGTGCTACTGCTGGTAGCACACGGAGAGCCACAGCGTGAATTGTGTGAGAGAGCCACATTTGATTGGGAAACGTCCAATGCTTGGCCGGGCAGAGAGAGTGCAATCATACAGACGACGCAGCTGAAGTCATTCGACACTTGTGCAATGCAGCAACCCTCCCTGACAGTCGAGCAACGGTGCAACCAGGACTGCTTTGTGGAAAGTGCCGTCAAATCTATTTTCATGTGTACGTGCTACTGCTAGCAGCACACAGAGAGCCACTGCGTGAATCGAGTGAGAGAGCCATATTCGATTGGGGCAACGTCCAATGCTTGGCCGGGCAGAGAGAGTGCAATCATAGAGACGACGCAGCTGAAGTCACTCGACACTTGTGCAATGCAGCAACCCTCCCTGACAGTCGAGCAACGGTGCAAGCAGGACTGCTTTGTGGAAAGTGCCATCAAATCTATTTTCATGTGTATGTGCTACTGCTGGTAGCACACGGAGAGCCACTGCGTGAATCGTGTGAGAGAGCCACATTTGATTGGTGCAACGTCCAATGCTTGGCCGGACAGAGAAAGTGCAATCATACAGACGACGCAGCTGAAGTCATTCGACACTTGTGCAATGCAGCAACCCTCCCTGACAGTCGAGCAACGGTGCAACCAGGACTGCTTTGTGGAAAGTGCCGTCAAATCTATTTTCATGTGTACGTGCTACTGCTAGCAGCACACAGAGAGCCACTGCGTGAATCGAGTGAGAGAGCCATATTCGATTGGGGCAACGTCCAATGCTTGGCCGGGCAGAGAGAGTGCAATCATAGAGACGACGCAGCTGAAGTCACTCGACACTTGTGCAATGCAGCAACCCTCCTGACAGTCGAGCAACGGTGCAAGCAGGACTGCTTCGGGGAAAGTGCCATCAAATCTATTTTCATGTGTATGTGCTACTGCTGGTAGCACACGGAGAGCCACTGCGTGAATCGTGTGAGAGAGCCACATTTGATTGGTGCAACGTCCAATGCTTGGCCGGGCAGAGAGAGTGCAATCATAGAGACGAGGCAGCTGAAGTCATTCGACACTTGTGCAATGCAGCAACCCTCCCTGACAGTCGAGCAACGGTGCAAGCCAGGACTGCTTCGTGGAAAGTGCCATCAAATCTATTTTCATGTGTATGTGCTACTGCTGGTAGCACACAGAGAGCCACTGCGTGAATCGTGTGAGAGAGCCACATTTGATTGGGGCAACGTCCAATGCTTGGCCGGGCAGAGAGAGTGCAATCATAGAGACGAGGCAGCTGAAGTCATTCGACACTTGTGCAATGCAGCAACCCTCCCTGACAGTCGAGCAACGGTGCAACCAGGACTGCTTCGTGGAAAGTGCCATCAAATCTATTTTCATGTGTATGTGCTACTGCTGGTAGCACACAGAGAAACCACTGCGTGAATCGTGTGAGAGAGCCACATTTGATTGGTGCAACGTCCAATGCTTGGCCGGGCAGAGAGTGCAATCATAGAGACGAGGCAGCTGAAGTCATTCGACACTTGTGCAATGCAGCAACCCTCCCTGACAGTCGAGCAACGGTGCAACCAGGACTGCTTCGTGGAAAGTGCCATCAAATCTATTTTCATGTGTATGTGCTACTGCTGGTAGCACACAGAGAGCCACTGCGTGAATCGTGTGAGAGCCACATTTGATTGGTGCAACGTCCAATGCTTGGCCGGGCAGAGAGAGTGCAATCATAGAGACGACGCAGCTGAAGTCATTCGACACTTGTGCAATGCAGCAACCCTCCCTGACAGTCGAGCAACGGTGCAACCAGGACTGCTTCGGGGAAAGTGCCATCAAATCTATTTTCATGTGTATGTGCTACTGCTGGTAGCACACGGAGAGCCACAGCGTGAATTGTGTGAGAGAGCCACATTTGATTGGGGAAACGTCCAATGCTTGGCCAGGCAGAGAGAGTGCAACCATAGAGACGACGCAGCTGGAGTCTTCCGACACATAATTGTGCAATGCGGCAACCAGTCCTGGCAGTCGGGCAATGATGCAACCATAATCGTTTTGAGGAAAGTGCTGACGAATCGATTTTCACATGTGTGTGCTACGGCTGGCAGCCCAAAGAGGCCACATCTACTTGAGACAGCATCACAATTTTGACAAAACGACTAGATGGGAGTATTCGGGAAATGTCTCTTGTTTCTTCTTTGGGTAAGTCTAGAAAAGAAATGGTCAACCATATTCAATTATCTGCTGCGTATAATACTTCTGTTTGGTAATTGCCCATGGTGCGTCTACTTCTAAACTGTTGACTCTAATGAAATAGCCTGTGATTATCATCACAAGAGAAAGATGCGAAGGTGAAACCCCAAAAATTATTCTTTAGAGAATAAAACTGACAATCATGCACATAGCACAATTATTTTGGAGCGAAATATTTCGTAAGTCCGCTGGGAAAAACAGAAACCTGCTCAAACAGTGGAACGTAAAAGGAAATGAACGCGGAAAGCACAAGCAGGATTCAATTAAATTTCGAGTAATGATGTAAAAAACTGTCACGTGCCTACAGAGGTGGATATCGGAAGCCCACGTAGTCAGCTGAAGGGAACTGCTTCCGGATGGCGGTGACTACGCACGCAGGTAGCACAACTCTGTTGTGTCTCCCCAGCCTCTTCCAAATCCATCGGGTGAAGAACCGATACGCCAGAAAGCGATATTTCCTGGAAGAAGGCGTAGGATGACGTTGCTGGGACTGCAAATTCAAAATGCGTTTTTTTTTCTTTTTTTACTTCAGCATTACCTGTGCACTTCTCCTTCAACCGCGACGCCGTTCTCCTGCAGCTCGCAATACAGAGCGCGCAGCACCGCGGAACTCAGACACACGCTTCGGAACTCTTCGTGCTGGGTGATGCAGCCGTCCGGACTTTCGCGAAGAACTTGTGGTATGTCGCGACAGCAGACTTGTTCAAGGGCCGTTGGCATTGGCCCACAAAGCCCGCAGGCACACCTGCATCGCCGAAAATCGGCGTAAGCGATCGTTATCGTGGACGCCACACATACACCGCGAAATGAAAGACAACGTCAGACGAAATCGTTTGTAGCGCTTGTATTTATGAAGCACAACGTACAAGTTACACACACGACACAGCAAGCGCGGCAGCTCCGCGAGGACGAACAAGTATCGAAAGGGTTATTAAGATCATTTACACTTACCCGTGATCGTTGCCATCGTCATGGAAATCCGGCGAGTCTGGTGGTGGCGGATCGCTGCTGCCATCCTCGGCATGAAGCGCAGGATCGCGAAATGGCGTGTCGAGGTACGGGTCGAAACCCATTTCTCGGCTCCTTCGGCGCAAACGCTCTTCAAGTCCGGGGTCCATGCTGAGCAACGGTTGAAAGTGCCGTGAAACATAACACGCTGCTAGCACGGCGCGCACAGACGGACCAGAGAACGACGGACGATCAGCCGAGCCAGAAGCGGTCCAGCGCCCGACCCGCCGGTGGCTCCTGCCCTGGCTTCGACTTACCGGAAGTGGACGACCAACGTCACCGAAGCGTTCTCGCGCGTCACATCGTGACACACCCCCCTTGAAGGCGGGGCTTAGCGCCGAGCGCTCGAAGGAAAAGTTGAGGGTGAAAGGCGGAGCGGAGGAGGAGAGTAGCTATTTATTACTCGTAGCTCCGTTAATATGGGGTGTTTCGACTGAAGTATGGTGTCAATGATTTGCTCCAGTAGTGGTCTAAGCAAAAACGAAGTGTGAAAAAACCGTTTCAGGGTCCCTTTAAAGAGTGCACGAAGGTCACTTCGCTCGCCGCAGCGGTCGCGTTTGCGAAAGGAGCGCGCTGCTCACGCACGAAGTAACAATTGTGACAGTTGTTCGCGCTTGTCCTGTGTATACCTGTGCGGTCGTTTCGTGCGTCTTTCTTTGAGTTTGACCAGCGCGCTTTAGGTGTCGAGCTGTGACAGTCCGCGCTCGTCATGTGTATGCTCATTTCGTGGTTCTTTTCTGCTTAAGGTGCGCAGCAAGTTTACAGCTGCTTGCCGTTCTTCGCGTGTCATTACAATTTCTTGCTCTAGCATTCATTCCTTCGGCCTTGTGGCGAAACAAGGCAGTATAAACGCTCAACTACCGCTGCGAAGACACGTTTCACTTTCGTGTTATACCGACTTTCTTTGACGGAGGGATCAACCATGTTTTTATTCTTTGGGCATGCCAAAAAAAAAAAAAAAAAAAGAACTTCAGGAGTTTTAATGACCGGGGTCGAAAAAAGCCAGCAGGTACGGCTTTCTTTAACACGCAGAAAGATATCAAGAAACTGCAGTTCATTTCCGCGGGGTTGTTTATTTCTCTCGGTGTCATTGTTTGTATTGGCACATTTAATCCGTTCAGGAGCGAACGTCAACTAACACAACTTAGTGCTCTTCTCCTACATCTATCCCTGTCTCTATGATTCTCACCACTTCATTCCATCTTTGTTCTGCCTTTCGTTCGCTCTGTTTCTCTCTTACTGTCTCCTCTCTTCCATACCTTTTCCTCATCCTCATATCTGCCCTCCTCTATCTGACTTCCCTTACCACCCCCTTCCTATACTTTACTCTAAAGGCTATCATATGCTTTCTTGCTCCATCTTTATTTCTCTTTCTTTCTCTCTCTCTCTCTCCTTTTCTCCCTCTGTACTTGTCGTCTCGCCTATCCGAGTTATTGCATCCTCCGCCGGAGAAATCGGCGCTTGTTTTGGGAGCGCAGCAGAAGATGAAGACGACGATGAAGAAGGGGAAATAGAAAGCGCGTACCTGTTCATGATGATGTTTGACAGCGAAAGCTGTTATGAGATTAGAACAAGGGTGCCGTAGTGGTCCGCCGCCGCCATCGGTGTCCGTAACCGTTATCGCGCGAAATAAGAAAAAAAATTCGGCAGATCCCACGTACCTTGGGAATCGATGTTATGCGAAGCATGCTGAGGGAAGGTCACTGTGTTGTAATTGTTTTATTGAGCGAAACGTTACGAAATGACGCTAAAGACATGTACAAATGTTGTACGCACAGACATGTGTTGAACAGTCGCATATGTTTTATATAACCAATTGTTTACAGTTCCATATCGACGCCAACCGCAACATGGATATTAGCAGCACCAAAAGCGGTAAGCTGATATGTAGCGCTTGTGTTCGCGAGGATGGCAGACCTGGATACTGCTAGATCAATCATCTTCAGTGGATGGCGCTTAAGTACGTTAACCCGGCTCGACGGCTGTATCGTAGGAGTACATATGTAATGTTTATAAAATTGGATAGCCAGCCCTGCAACTGCATTGACGTTTCACGAATATTAGGGTCTATTTGAAAAGCAGTCCCGAGACCTGGCGTGGCTCTGTGCTAGAATACTTGATTGCCACCCAGAATTGCTGGGATTCAATTCCTGCTGGGACCCTGACATTTATTCTTTGCATTCGTCGGGCAAACGCTGCCGATGTCAGCTTTTTCTTAACGGTCGCGCGTTAAAATTACCTGTGCGTGTTCTCGCCGTCCCTGGGTACATATAAACTGCCAATCACCTGTAGGACATACCCGCTTACCTGTGGCACATACCCGCCCGTGGTATACAGGTATGTGCCTCACGTGTCTGGCGGAAACTGTTTGACGACGTACGCGACGGGATTGTCGCATTATTATCGCGATAGCAATTATATGGACAATCTCGGCCGATTTTCGCCGTCGCTGACTATCGTCGCCGTCATGTCCCGGATATGTATATGTATGTGCATGTGTACAAAAGACAAAGAAAAATAAATCAGTAGAAAAATATTGCAAACCACCTGACCTGGCATTCGAACCGGCGACCCTCGCTGCGCAGCCTGCTGCGCTAGCCAATAAAGCCACATGCCACGCTTGTGCCAGCGATATAACGGCGAGCTATTCATATGCACCATTTGCCGCTCGCGGTACCGAGATCTCGGAACAGCTTGAGTGTGTTTTCTATCACGCAACGCTTTTACAGGTTCTTTCGAATTGAAAACTTCCCTTGAGACGCGCACGATAAAGTGGCTCCCTTCTGTACCACTCATGATGTGGAAGAAAAAAAGCCCCCCACCTCCCCCGAAGGGAAATCGTGAGGAAATGCGAATGCATTTCGCGCGCGCTTCACTCCATTTATATATGGTGGTTGTGGTTCGAAGAAGGAAAAAGGCGCCTAATTTCTGCAGCCCGGTCGGGAGCACGGCGCAGCGCCTTTTTTTTAGCTTTTTCTTGTTTTTTTTATTTTTTTTATTTTTTTTCTTTATTTTTTTTTTCATATATCGCTCCGCCGAGCTCCGCCGCAGACCGCTTTTAGTTAACGCGCACGCTGCGAATTTTTTATTTTTCAACAACGCACAGGAGAAATCTCCCACCGGCACCACCTTGGAGGTCAAGATTCATTGCCATATATACGGGGTGGCCAGTGAACGGTTGTGCAGCGCGAGCAGTCGGTTTTTTCAACCAAGAAACTCGCTAGCAGACGCTGCCTGTGTCGGCGTCGCGAGGCGAGACAGGGAGAGGGGGAAGCGTAGAAGAGAGAGAGAGAGGGGGGCGCGCATGCGCAGTGGGAGTGTGGACGCTGCGGGCAGAGATGCCTAGAGAAGAGAGGGGGAGCGTAGGAGAGGAGAAGAGAGGTGGGACGCGCATGCGCAGTGGGAGTGTGGACGGCGCGGGCAGAGATGCCTAGAGGAGAGAGGGGGGAGCGTCGCAGGGGAGAGAGGAGGGGAGGCGCATGCGCAGTGAGGGGGTGTGGTTGCCGCGGGGAGGGATGCCTAAGGGAGAGAGAGGAGGTTTTTTTATTTTTATTTTTTTTTTTTGAAAGGGTTTGCGCATGCGCAGTAAGGGCGGTCACGCCGTACATTATTAAGCTTCGCCATAAGATGCTTAAGCTTCGCCATAAGATGCTTCACATCTAACACCTGCCGGCGCGCACACCTCCTCAACCTATCCTCCTCCTCCTCCTCCGCGGACAACGCCGCACAACGCCAACGCCGCACAACGCCAACGCCGGATGCCTGACATAGCCCGACTATGAAATGCATTCGCATTTAAAAAAATGGAACCCTGAGTAGTATGCGAAGCAGCCATGGGTCGACTTAAAGTTCTGTAAAGAGGTGCTCTTTATTCATCACCGTAGACGGTCATGGTTGCGTTTCGATTGTAGCAGTTGCCGTTACTCGTCATGTATGTCTTTAAGCTCAGGGCAACGTTTCCCCTTGAGTATAACGGCCTTCCCGGCGCTGCCATGCTGCAGCCACTCTGCGAGCCCGCGCCGCTGCGCTGCGATCATCTGTCGAAGTGCACTCTACCGGAGTGGAGCGAGCGCGCTCTGCTGCGCCTCTAGCGGGCACTCCGACTACGAGCGTGTCACGACGGACAACGGAGGGACAAGCCCCGACCATAAGCTGCTTCGCATCTAAAAAAGAACACCGGGCACATTTGGCGTCAGACGCCACCGCGTGGCAGGAGACGCAGAGGGGTCATTCCACGTGCCGCAGTTTAAAAGAAAAAGAAGTATCAAACAGCGTCGAAAAAGTCTAACAGTATCATATAATCAATCCTTGGCCAATCCGTCTGAGTGGGTATGAGCCATGTCAATGGCAACAACAACAGCGTCGGCTTCTGCACTGTGGACACACGCAGCGCGTTGCTCAAATACAAACACGTAACAACTGCGACACTTGTTAGTTCACACTTGTCCTGTGTATACCTATGCGTCCTTTTCGAGCGTCCTTTGTGCAGCGGCGGCGCGCTGCAAGTACCGAGCTGCTCGTCGTTCTTCGTGTGACAAACTAATTTATTGCTATCGCATTCATTTATTCGCCCTCGTGGCGAAACTTTTTCATGTCATGACCAGCAAGTGATATTCGTCAAACCATCTTACCCTCCCATATTAATTTTGGTTTACCCCAAGTTGAGGGGGGTAATCACGAGAGCACCCAGACGTAGGCGGTTAGACAGACAGACAGACAGACAGACAGACAGACAGATAGATAGATAGATAGATAGATAGATAGATAGATAGATAGATAGATAGATAGATAGATAGATAGATAGATAGATAGATAGATAGATAGATAGATAGATAGATAGATAGGCTAAAAGTGCCTGCAGTACGCAAAGAAATTCCTCGCATTAAAAAAAACGAAATAAACAAAAATATCCAGGATGGAACGGAATTCCAACCTGGGTCCACTCCCCTGCCAGCCCAGTATTCTACTACTGAGCCATGTGGGTGCTCGAAACTGCTGCGCACAAAAACTTGATGCAAGCGTTATGTCGGGAAGGAACCGTGATAACATACGCAATATAACGTGGTGGAAGACCACAGTAACAACCAGGCGTCAGAGAATGCGAATTGTGTAACTAGGCGTATTGTGTAACGATATGAATTGCATTGCGACTGGGTCATTGAATTCTTTCAACCCATTAAAAGGGCTCAGCCATTATTATTCATCGTTATCAGCCACTGATCTATTAATGGGGGAGTACCTTGCAAGCGTACTTGTGTCAGTAGCCCCAAGAGAATTCGCAATGGGTTCTAGAAATTGTGCACTTCCAGCTTTCGTTGTGACTGTGCTGCGCTTTCTGCGCAGGCCTGTGGCGGAAATAGATATAAAAAGAAAGCAACATAGATAGGAAAGAAATAGAAATAATAGGAAAGAAATAGAAATAATAAAGAGAAAGACATAGAATGCTAATAAACAAAGAAAAATAAAGAGAAAGAAGGAAGGCCGCCCATCTCCACTCTTCCTTCAGCTTGGCAGAACTAGTGCGAAGACGCCTTACATTTTTTAACCTGATTGTGTTAAGGAGATTGTTCCCAAAGGATCTCGGTGTCGGCGTCATTGGCTGTGGGCGAAAACTCATCGTCTTGTACATGGCCGAAAAATCTAGAAAGATTCCAATGAAATAAATAATAAAATAAATAAAACCTTTGGTTCGAAAGAGAAAATGGTTCAGTAGTGATGCAGAACTATCGATGGTACTATCGATACTATCGATAGTTGAGCCACTATCGAACTATCGATGGTACAAGAGACTATCGATAGCGCTATCGATAGTAAGTTTGAAAGTACAGTGGTCAACACACATGTCTAGAACGATGGAGTGTCGCACTCAGAACAGCACGAGCGACATCTGCAGTTCGAAACGGGCCAGTTCTGAGCATGCGCGGTGCCACTAATGTGCCCGCCTTGCAGTTTCCGTCCTTGATTATCGCTGCGGCCGCGATAATTGCTCTAGCCACCAGAAGCGCAGTCAACTGTGTGCACCAAAAGAAAAAAGAAGCGCAGTCACCCGGATTGGCTCCTATTATACTGCGAACTTATTCTCGATTCGTGGTATCGTATAATACCGAGAACGTTGCGCTTCGTTTTTTGCTTTTTTTTTGCGCTAAACCGTTCAAAGTGCTTTTGACGGCCAAACGGTTGTTGCATCCTCAGTGATAAACAAGGATAAAAAATTCAGGCCCTGCGCGCCGTTGGCGCAGGGCCTGCTAAGTGTGGCGTAGTTACGACTGCAGATGTCACCCGTGTAGTTCCGAGCACGACGCTTCTTCGTTCTAGACATGAGAGTTCACCACTGTACAATCGATAGTATAAAATCAACCGCGTGAACTCATTACAGCATAAACTTGAGTCTCAGAATGCGTGGTAGTATATGGCGGAGCAGGAGAAGAAGGCAGAAGGGCAAGAAAGCTGACATGCTTGCGATCCTTCAGCAGAATGATTGGCTGAGATTATTAAGCTGAACTGTTCAGCTTTAGCAGAAAGGAAGTTGTCACATGTGGCGGAACTGCGCGGCTTCAAACTTATATTGCATTTTGTGATTTCAAAATAAGAAATCAAAAGCTACGTTTTTAATTTTAAAGTGTAACTGGTTACTTTAGAATACGAATTTATTTATGGACATATTCCGGCACTTTGATTGCGGCAATAATTTATTTCTTTCGCCAGAAGAGTGCTCATAAATTAAGCGAACTGAGCACTGCTGATAGCAGGCTATTGCAAATCATTTGGCAATATCGCCGTCCAACAACAGCATAATTATGCACAACTCTATTGATTATACTATCGGCCTCAATACTCCTGTTGGTACTATTTATAGCACTCTCGATAATATCGATTGTTTAGCGATAGTAGTATTATCGATTGATTCTTTACACTATCGATAGTTAAAAAAATATCAATATTTTTTGTTATTGGTTCAATGTATGGGTGCCCGTAGTGATGCAGAACTATCGTTAAATGGACTATCGATAGTATCGATAGTTTAAGAAAGAACTATCGATACTATCGATAATCCATTTACCGATAGTTCTGCATCACTAGTTCGCGGTCTTTGAATGAATAAATATTCGGTTCGTAGCAAGCAGGTGTTCTACCGCAGAGCTGCACTATTCCTTTAAGCTGTTTGTGAAAAAAAAAAGAGAAAACTCTACATGAATGTCATGTGGTAGAAGGAGTCTTCTTAACGCATGTAGTATTACGTGGCAGAAGCGTAGAGTCGCTCCAGGCCTCAAAACGTGTGGGTGTTTCAAAGGCTCACTCATTACAAAGCGCTTAGACATATTTAATCACATTTATCAACAGCGAAAACATCAACAAAATGAACAGCTGCGTAGGTTCGCGTTTTGCCTTACTGACGCGTAGTGGACCCTTCGCTGATTCGCAAAAGAAAAGCCTGGCATGGTGGGCACTTAACAGCTGTACTTGCAATAGGTAATCCAGGGTAGTTGGAAACGGCCAATGTAAGGCGCACAGACGTTCGTTTCCTTACGGCCTTCTTGAAGCATGCACCGAGAACCGAAGCTATATATAGGCTAGCTATTGAGATGGCAATGCGCACGGAGCCCAATTAGGCTATCGGGTTTTACTCTTGAAGGCGAAGGTCAAGCGCGTCCTCCAAGCTTTTATTCGAGTGTGCGATTGTTCTCTCGTAGCTTCAGTTGCTGCCTGTGCACATGGCTTGACAATTGGCTAGTACACCAGTGCTCTGTGTTTGTCAATTATTGTTGCGCCATAGTAGAAAGTAATGTCAACCCCAGTAAAACTTGCATATCTAGCGTTCTCTCAGATTTCATTGCATGACGATTTTCTCAGCTGTCGCGCTAAATAAGCCCGGGAAATAGCTCGCAACCAGGCTTTCGAGATCTGGAAATGCCAGAGCCAGATTGCGAACATTTCTACCTTTAACTCCTGCTAATTCTTTGGTATATTGCGTCAAATGTATTGTAGAACGAGTGATACTAACGTTTTTTTTAATTATGTCATAGACCTATTCAGACAACTTGCTCGATCAGCTTGAGGACTGAGAGACCGCTATATATAATCGAAATTTCTTAAAGCTTTATGGTCTTTCAAAATCATATTCGCCACAGACGCCAAAAGTTTCCAACCATAGTATTTAGTCTAAAAAATAAAAAATATTTATTTTTTGTGCGTATTTAGCGTTTCTTTTCCTATTGATTAGTTGTCGCTGTAAATTCAGGGTCAAACGCAGATATGCATTCCGGAAATGCACGTTCATTATACAACGGAAGCAGTCTAGCCGCTGCCGTCTAAAAGAGTGTGTCTCGCACCCACTTTATTGCGAACAGTGCAACAGCTGAGTCTTCAGTGAAAATCTTGTTCTTCCTGGCACAATTCTGTTAAAAGGGAGATTAAAATATGATATATGAGGGCGCAGTCATAACAGACTTGGTCAGTAAGACGATTCACTGTCTGTATTATTTATGCTGTTTCCCTCGAGAGACAATAGGCATAATAGCGCTAAGCAAGTTTGTCGCGGGCTACAGGTTGCCCTTTTATTTCTAACATCAAGCATGGCCAGCATTTTCTAACTAACGAACAGATCAATCGTATTCGTTCGATGATTAATACATCTATGTGCGCCGTCACACCAATGACGGTGCGGATTGATGACATATCTGTCCACTACGCCAACCATGGCTCTGTGGAAGGGAAAAAATGTGCTCTAGAACGTATCACTCTGAATGATATACTTAAATTTGGCTGGAACTAATGGTTACCGCGACAAGCAAGTGAGCCCGCACAATTACCATGGCACATGGCAGCTGAACCCTGCAAGGAACTCTGAATCTGCATTATCCAACCCATGTCAACCCACTCAACATTTAAACCATCTGAACCCATTTACAGCGACATCATTGAGTCAGAAGCATGCTATTGTGCAGTAAATAAGGGAATCATTGCCTCTGTGCGGTTTCCTCAATGGGAAGTACATGTGCGTGTGCATGTAACAGCAGTCGAATCCACTTATAACGATACCGTTCATAACAATATATCGGATATAACTATGAACAACGATGGACCCGTCCACTTGTGTATGCTTTGTATGGTAAAATAAACCGCTTATTACGATCCTCGATTGCCGCGATATAGAAAATTACACCATCTCATGCTAAAAGAAACCATGTGTAGATGTGAAGCAGGGGGGCGCTAACGCTTACACTGGCGGCGGCGTTGACGCTGGCGCTCATCGCAGCGTTGCGCAGGAGAGAAAACTGGGGAGGCGCAAAGCAGGCAGTGATGGAGCAGTGTTTCCTACTGGAACATGGCAATCGCAGCTAATGGGCAATGAGAGACAGAAGACTCCGACTGGACACAGAGACCGGCAGTCCGATTTTAGTTAACGCGCACGCTGCGAATTTTTATTGTTCAACAACGCACAGGAGAAATCTCCCACCGGCACCATCTTGCAGGTCAAGATCCAGTGCCATATATATACGGGGTGGCCAGTGAACGGTTGTGCAGCGCGAGCAGTCGGTTTTTTCAACCAAGAAACTCTTTAGCAGACGCTGCCTGCGCCGGCGTCGCGAGACGAGAGAGAGGGGAGCATAGGAGAGGAGAGAGAGGGGGGACGCGCATGCGCAATGGGAGTGTGGACGCCGCGGGCAGGGATGCCTAGAGGAGAGAGGGGGGAGAGAGGAGGGGAGGCGCATGCGCAGTGAGGGTGTGGTTGCCCGTCGCGGGGAGGGATGTGTAGAGGAGAGAGAGGGGCAGAGTAGGATTTTTATTTTTTATTTTGTTTTGAAAGGGTTTGAGCATGCGCAGTAAGGCTGGTCACGCGGCACACCACCACCACCACCACCACCACCACCGGATTAAGCTTCGGCATAAGATGCTTCACATGTAATAAAGCGACTGAATCCGGCTACAGCGCGCGCCGAAAATGGCTCTACTCCCCGACGGCATGCGCCGCTATGCGAACTGCACCCCGTCCACACCCTCAGAAAACGAGTCGACTGCGCTTCTTACGAGCAACCGAAAGGAGGAGGAGCTTTCCTTCCGAACTTCCGAAGCGATTCCAGGAGAGGCCTGCCAAGCGCCCGTCGACGAAGAGCTGCCGGAGTTGTGGTCGGTGCTTAACTAAGATGCGTCATGTCTGAACGTCTTACTTCATGCAGACGATGTTGCAGAAACGTCCGAGTGCCTAAGTGATGAGGTGATCGTTGCGCGTATACGTGTTGCGGACAGTGGTCGGAGCGGCGACTCCGACGACGTGGTTGAGCAGCCGACCCAGGTACTCTCATCGCAGGAGGCGCAACGGATGATACAGTCCCTCAGGGACTTTGTTTTCACGAAGGACCTCCCGCTCAGCTACGTGGAGCACCTTGATGCTCTTCAGAAAGATGTGCGCAAGCTTCGCGTGAAACACTCCAAGCTGACACACTATGGCTTTTTTCACATAGGAGCGCACTGCCTTACTTGCATGCAAAGAACTCGTCTTGACCTTTCTTTTGTCTTTCTTTTCTCAACGCACTTATAGCCATTATCGGTTATATCGGTGGGATTTCGATGGCGCTTGAATATCGTTATAAGTGGACTGCACTGCATCATCGTGCTCCCCTCTCCCACTATACTAATGCGATTTATCTAATGGTCAGGCGAACACTAAGATGTGTTAGATGTGATGTCTTTTTTCCTCCGTGGTGCGCTCGCTAGCTTTTAATGTAAAGTGCATCTGCAGTGGGCGCGATATTTTATTACTTAAGAAGAGAAATTTGATTCCATTGGGGCCACAGTGTACTCGATATGACATTAATCATTGCCATTGGACCGTTTCCTCCTCATCGTTAGAAAAATCCCTGGAAAATTCTAAATGCAGTGCTGCCCATGACAATTGAAACACTGCTTTTCTAAAGCATATTGAAAACCATTGCAGCTGAAGGATTCGTAGAGCGAGAATAAAACAATCACGGCGGCCACATTTGTAGCGACTTGTGTGCATTAATTCGAATAAGTTAGCAACCATGCTAACCCTATCAACACAGGCTTAAGAATTTGTGGCACGCGTGGTCTGAAAAGGCGCATAAAAACATGGCATAGACGTCAGACTCTGCCCAGGCGGCGCTGCGAAAAACGCCGCCACCAGCGCTCTCATCGCCGCCCTCGCCATAACTGGGTAGTGCAAAGAGAGCCGTCCGCAAGCGAATGTGCATAGGCCACTATAGAATCCCCCTTTTTCGCTCGTGTTGAGGGCTGTTTCCTAAAAATCAAGGACCTGGAAAGCTTCTTCCGTCAATCCACCCTCGCTTCAGAAAAGTAGGAAGCTCATCAAAGTGAACTGCGGCTACAATGCAAAAGATGTTTCAGTTATTTCGGCGTGCTGTAACTCGCAAGCGAGCATCGCATGCCATCGAGTTCGAGGCACTCCGGCGTGCGTTCTGTAACGCCTAATTGCGTTAAATTTGGGCATATACATAATGTCAAAGCGCTGAAGTACGTACACGAGCAATGTTTCTTACGATCAATGGTACAAAGCTATAGCTTTATCAGGCACGAATGGTCGTGGCGATTTTCGCCTTTGCAGTTGCATACTCCATCCATCTCTCGCTTCCAGTGCATTGAACATGTTTTATTACGCATCCTCGAATGTACTGTTCACGGTTGTCTTCCGTTTGTATAAACTGCAAATGGGGATACGTGCGTGTTCACTTTCTCGGTGTACAACGAAAGGCAAAACCGTGGCCTCCAAGATAGCTCCGGCAATCGCGGAGACCACGGGCAAGAAAAACGTGACGGTGGTCACGACGAACATTTTGCGATTTACTTGTATGAGGCACGTGTTAGCATTTGCTAGTTAAAGCCGGAACTTTGAACCTTCAATGCGTACGTGCGCGATGCCGAGTGATGACGACCAGTTCAGATTATGGGTGGTCGCGGAGTGCGCGATGTTTATCGCGCGCTTCACCAGTCTGCATATAACTGCTGCACGGCGCGCACCGCGGTCTGAGGCTCTGCTGAGCTTCATAGTCAAGGTTACCACGGTTCTACGTCAAGGCTACTCAAAACAATAACATGAGACCCACATTATCACACTTTCCCATGTGACCGGCTGTGGAGAACGCGAGTAATTCGCTTACCCAACACGTTCGCAACGGCCCGAATCCAGAGCTCTCGCCGTTCTGCTTCGTGCAACAGCTACGGAAATCGGTAAAACTGAAGTCCTTTACGTCCGTGGCAACTCACAACGCAACAGTAGCGTCGACTGAAGCCTTTCTGGCCTTTCTTCGTAGCGCGCGGAGCTGTTGCGTCTGCTCTTGTTTTCGCCGTCGTTCTGGCACGCGCATCATGGCGGTTCGGTTGCGCGTCCGACTAGCGGAGAGAAATTCGTGGCTCTTTTTCTGAGTGTTTAACGCGCCAACACACCAAATATTTAGGTTAATCGTTGTTTCCAGCTCGCTAGTTGCATCTGGTTGCACAGCAAACTGTGCAAGGGAGCCGGACTTTGCACTACCCAAAACTGCTTCGACAGGTGGCGCTACGTGTCTGCAAAACTCCAGAGTCTGACGTCTATAAGACCTACATAGGTCTAAGGAGCAAACGCTGTCAAGTTTGCAGAAGTAACATGCATAGAGTCACCGACATTGAGTAACAGACATAGAGAACTTGTGAAAGGTGATCCCGTGTCACATAATATTACGAACTGTTGTGCACCTTGATGCAGTACCTCGCATGTCTTTCTTGCAAACATTTGGAGCTTGTGGAGGAACACGTCTGATATGAATAGGCGTGTGTTTTTAGACTGAGAGTATATTTCTTCTTTTGCTTGAGAAGTTGATCAATCTGTTTTGTTTATTTATTTACCGGTAGCTGTGCGATTTTCATTTGTTTTATTGGGTAACAGTGAATGTTATTCAATTGATGGCCATCTTATAGCTGCATGTTTGTTCACTGCTATACTTAACGCGACGTTTTCGCATCGCAGTAGATTATGCCACGAATCGCTCTACACGCAGCTTAGGCATTTCAGCCGTTGTATAAATTTGGTCTAGTGGTAAAGCTGAAGCAAATACCCCTGTATCTAACTGAATGACAATTTTAAAATTCATATTTTGTGCGCCACCCAAAATCTCCCGTGACCATAATCGAATATGTTAATCCTGCGTTTTAGAACTCAAATCGCAATGTAATGCTGCAAGATTTGTGTGCCCGTAACCCTCTTATCAAGCGAATTTATAACAACAATCTAGTTGAATGTATCAGAGAGAGAGACATCATAGGAAAGCTGGGGAAGTTAACCAGGCTACGTCCAGTTTGCTAACCTACACATGGGGAGGCGATTGAGGGGAGTAAAAGAGAGAGAAGGAGAGACACATTGCACACCACACACACAATGCAGGGTTTCGCCGCCTGTGAATGTACCAAACGGTGCATGGGACTACGAGATAGCACAGGTAAGGTCTTCCGAATGTTTGAGCATTTTTGTTTATGTAAAGCGCTCCAAGCTGTTGCGCTTGAGAATTCTATGGTTTCGGCCCCATCGGAATTCAGATTGTGTGGCCGTAATGGATGCGTACAGCAACCTAGCCCACGTGATGTGAGGACGAGAAATATTCCGTCTACAACTTGGGACTCGTATCTCGTACTGCTGTCAAGCGAATTATCATCCTGTTATAATTGGCATCATCACCGTACTGTAAGAGAAACTCGGTTGGTTTTACTTACAACGCCGTCGTAATAGAGGCCACTAGGATCCAGGTCAGCCGGATTTTCAATCCAGTCCTGCACAGAAAAATGTATACATCCAGCTTGGTATGAAAAGGCAAAGAAATCTTGGTCACAGACACAATAAAAAAGTCGTCGTTGTAACCTGTTTCTTCATATCTTCATTTTACGTTAGGTATTAAGGGCGCCGCCAGCGTTAAACGCGAAGAATTTTCGATGAAAGAGGACAGAGTCACGAGCAGGCGCGGTAAACAAGTAAACGGGTCGCATTCTCAGTCGGTATCGTCCCTCGTTGCAAATGTTTCGTGCATGACGGTGATGTATATGGCGTACCAACTAGTTCGAACGCATACGCTCCTTGCTGTCCTTGTGTGGTCATAGCTGAAGATTCACGGCACGGCCGACGTGCACCTGCATGCAGCACGCCCTGAAAACACTAAAGGTCGTAT